>SAYR01051612.1:0-13098 GCA_004382745.1 Argopecten irradians irradians
TGTTACTTTACTAAGACTTATGTTGTACTTATCAAATCTTGTTTTACCTATTCAGACTTGGTGTTTATTGTACTTATCAGAACTTGTTCTTTACTGCATCAGACTTGTGTTTTAAAACTTATCAGACTTGTGATGTAACTTATCAGACCCTTCGTGGTTACTTATCAGAATCTGTGGGTTGCTAACTTATTAGACTTGTGTTATACTTACCTGACAGACTTGTGTTTGTATATTATCAGTCGATGGTGTGTGTACTTATCAGACTGCGTGTTTGTACTTATTAGACTTGTGTGTGTAACTTATACAGACTTGTGGTTTACTTATCACGCCACTAAGTAATGTGTTTACATATGTTATCGATTATTGGCGATTACAGAACTTTATTATGGTATATTACCTACATATTTTTTTTGGTTTTCAGGTCCTGACTATTCTTGGCGAATTTTTCGGATTTCTCTTCGTGCTACAGGTCTTGTATGAGCATGCCTCGTACCACCGGCGTCAACTAACGACATTCGCACACTTATATTTGCGCAACGCAAGCACCCCCTATAGATTTTGCCTATCAGTACAACTAGCTCATGGAAGTTTTCTGGACCCAACTCTTGGCTGGAAGTCTAAGCGATGACGACAGGGAGGCCATAATCGCCGGCCAGAAGAGGGCGATAAGTAAGACAAAGCCGCTTGGTTTTACACAGAAGAAACGAAACCAAAACGAAACAGCAGTGTTTCAATAGCAGCACGGAGAAACAACATCTTACTTAGGGAGAAGGCAAGTCTAAAACAAGATCACGTACTTCTAAACAACATTTATTTACGAGTAGCAGTCTCAAACAACGTAATTCTAACCAACATCTTACTTGGAGTTGCAGTCTCAAACAATAGGTCATCTTAATTTCAACAACACTTTACTTAAGAGAGCAGTCTCAAACAGCATAAACTTAACTAAACAACACTTACTTTAAGGAAGAGAGCAGTTCTCATAACAACGTACTTTTCTAATACAATAATACGTTATCTTAGAGAGCAGTCTCAAACAGATACTTCTGAACAACACTCTCACTTAGAGAGCCATTCTGGACAACAGAATAGTTTCTCTGTAACATCCACCTTACTTATAAGGAGAGCCTGAGTCTCCAAACAAACGTACTTAATTCATAAAACAATACTTACTTAGGAGTTAGCAGTATCTCAAAAACACCGAGTACACTTGCTGAACAACACTCGACTTAGAGAGCAAGTCATGAAAGCGGAGATATAGCTTCTGGAACAACACCTTACTCTAAGAGTAGCAGTCTCAAACAAACGCCTTCTTAAACCAACACTTACTTAGAGAGCAGTCTCAAAACAAACGTGACTTCGTAAAGCCAAATACTTACTTGAGGAGGCAGCTCTCAAACATGAGTAACTTTTACGGGAAACATACCACTCATACTTACGAGAGCAGTCTGAAACAGAATACTGCTGAACAAACACATTACTAGAGAGCAGTCTGAAAACAGTAGCTACTTCTGTAACAACACTCCTGAGCTTAAGAGAGCAGTCTTGACAAACAGAATACTCGCTGAACAAACACTTACTTAGGAGAAGCAGTCTGAAACAGGAGTTACCTTCTGAACAACACTTACCCTTTAGAGTAGCAGTCTCAAAACAAACCAAACGACTTCAAGAACAATACTTTACTTAGAGATGACAGTCTCCAAACAACGTACTTGCTAAACAATACTTACTTAGAGAGCTGTGTCTCAAAACAACGTACTTCGACAAACAACACATTACTTAGCCACGAGCAGTCACAAGAACCAACACTCTACCTTCTAAAACACCTTACATTGAGGACGTAGCGAGGTTCTCAATAAACACTAGCACTCTCTAACACCAATACTTACTTAGGAGGAGCTGAGTACTGCAAACCAGCAAGTACTCTGGTACTGAAGTACTAACCCAGGACAACTGACTAGAACCGCAGTCGAAGTCCAGAGACCACTAATTCTTTATGAACCAACACTTTACTTAGGAGTAGCAGTCTGAAACAGCTGGAATTACTCAATCCTGAACAACATCGTACTCTAAAGGAGCAGTGCTGAAACAGAGGTGCTTTCTGAACAATCACACTGAGCTTAGAGACAGTCTACAAACAACCGTACTTCTAAACAATACCACTTACTCTGGAGAAGAGCAGTGCAAACACATCAGTACTTCTAAACATCGAATACTTAACATAAGCAAGAGATCGAAGTCTGCAAATAACAACCGTCTACTTTCCTAACTAACAAGCATCTTACTTTCCATGAGAGCATGTCACAAACAACGTACGTCTTCTAAAACATAACACTTACTTAGAGACTGCATGTCACAAACAACCCCGCTACTTCTTAACACAACAATCTACTTTAGAGAGCAGTCTCAAAACAACGTTACTTCTAAACACACTTACTTACGAGAGCAGTCCACAAACAATACTTCAAACACACTTAAACTATTACTCTGAAACAACAGTACTATGAAACCAGTCTAAAAACACCTTACTTCGATGACAACTGCTACAAATCAACTACCTCTATTGACTGTAACCTTCGAAGCACGTCTGTGTGATGTTGGTACAATCGTGACTTCTATTGGATGTTGTGCCGTAACGCAAAATCAGTGTAGGTTCAACATCCTACTCTAAGTGAGGAACATGTTGGGGTCAAACAATGCTACTTCTAAGTTGTGGACTCGTTTGGTCAAACAACGTACCCTCTAGTCCGTCAACGTGGCATGGTACCTTCGTAGTGTGGACTGGTCAAACAACCGTACTTCTAAGTGTGGACTGTTGGGTAAACAACGATTACTAAGTGTGGGACTGTTGGGTTCAAACAACGCTACTCTTATAGTGTGCGACTGTGGGTTCAAACACAACGTACTCTAAGTGTGGACTCGTTTGGGTTCAAAACAACGTACTTCATCAAGTGTTGGACTGATTTGGAGTCAAACAACGTACTTCTAAGTGTACATGTTGGCAAGCATCTACTCTAAGCTGTATGTTGGGTCAAACCAACTAACTTTCTAAGTGTGGCACTGTGGGTCGAAACAACGTACTTCTTAAGTGGTGGGGACTTGTTGGGTATCAAACAATATCCTTACTTCTAGGTGATGGACTGTTGGGTCAAACCAAATCGTAACTTCTAAGTGTGACTTGTTGGTCAAAAACAACCGTACTTCATAAGTGTGGAACTGGTGACCGTTACTCTAGGTACTGGGTCAACAAGTACTTCAAGGACTTGGGTACACTTTCCTAAGTGTGGAACTGTTTAGGGTCAAACAAATGAACGTACTTTAAGTGCTGGTACTGTCTGGGGGGATCAAACAACGTACTTCTAAGGGGCTGGTGGTCCACAAACGCACCTGTGACTGTGGGTCAAACACGGTACTTCTAAGTGTGGACTGTTGGTCAAACAACACGTTAACTTCTATTGCACTGTGTAAAGTAACATAGTGTGACTTTGGGTCAAAACAACGTACTTCTAAGTGTGGACTGTTGCGTCAAAACAACGTACTTCTAAAGTTGTTGGACTGTTGGGTCAAACAACCGTACTTCTAAGGTTGTTGGGACACACGTACCTCTAGTTTGGTCCGTCTGGTCAAACAACGTACCCTTCTAAGTGTGGACTGTTGGGTCAAAACAACGTACTTCTAGTGTGGACTTTGCGGCAACAAACGTGACTTCTAAGTGTGGACTGTTGGGTCAAACAACGTACTTCTAAGTGTGGACTGTTGGGTCAAACAACGTGGCTACATACTACAGAGTGATCGATTGGTAGTTAATGTATCATAGTATTATGTTATAATGGGAATGTTTATAAATATACAATGTATTTATGTGAATTCTTTTTTAAAGTACAAACTATCGGAATATCTGTATTAAAACTTTGAGCTGGTTTTGTTGAAAATGAGATGATGTGAAAGTGATTTTAAATGTTGAGAATGATATATTCAATTTTTATTTGTTTTCATACCAAATCCGACTTTCTGATTGACAGATTCCTTTTCTTCATATACTATGAAGAAAACAATCCGTGAATGGCGCGAAAACCCGACGTTATCATGACGTCACAATAGAGACGTCGACGTTGTGTATTGATTAGAAAAAAAATCCTTTTTAGAATCGTTCGTATGAAAATAAATAAAAAGTCATTTTTAATAATTTTTCAAATCCTGTATTTTCTGGAAAAAAATCACATGACTGTCATATATACTCAATAGTCTATCCACCAAACACAATAAATGTAGGACAACATTGAGTTGGCCCCCTGTGGATGCCTCTGCTTCCAAGCAAGTAATGTTAGGAGACTTAAATACTCGAACTCATAATATGGATGATTTTATTAATTATGATTTTATTCATGGATGTGTCCGAAATCACCCTGAATCTATATTTAATTATATATGCGATAATGTTGACAAAATCCCCCCTTAGATATAACCCTGATACAGGTATCAATGATTATGGTTCAAGATTAATTAAGTTGTGAAAGTCTACCGGTCTTCGTATTAGAAACGGCAGAGACAATGATGGTACTTCCAATGATTTCACTTTTTGTGGTCATAATGGTATGAGTGTGCTTGATTATTTACTGATGTCTTTTTCATTATTTCCAATTGTAAAATCTTTTATTGTTTGCAATTTTACAGACTGCTCAGATCATGCTCCTCTACACCTGCAACTTTTTACTGAAAATGTTAGTATATTGAATAACTCGACAAAAGCAGATGAGGTTAATCGTAATAAGAAACCTACTGATAATTTCAAGTATCATAAAATCTTTAAACGTCAACTCTGATCAGCTTAAAGATCATATGTATCTACTGATTTTCGTAATAAAGACAGGACGGGCCGAGCTCAGTATCAAAATGGTCAATCTTTATGTTTAAAAAATGTTTACGTAGTCAATATTTAAGTGCTCTTAGCATCTTTAACAAAAATAAAAATGCAGTGATGCAGTTGATTGCTAAGAACAGGCGTTATGAAATTATTGAAAAAAAGAACAAAAGACAATTATTTACATGTTGCACGAGGGTGATAGGTTAGAATATCTTCGCAAGCATAACCCAAAACATTTTTACAAAAAAAATTCCGTAAAAACAGAAATTCTAACTCACCCCAAATTTCAGTTGTTTGACCATTTCAATAATGTAGCTAACAATGGAGTTAACTCCGCTTCTACAATCGAGAACGAGGCTGTAGTTGATGAGGAGGTAATTTTTGAGGAGTTAGACACGTATGTTTTCTATTAATGAAATACAATTTGCAATTAATAATCTTAAACGTGGTAAATCACACGGTCTGGGCTGTTTGATAAATGAATGTTGCGTACATTATTTAATAACATTTTAAACTCGGGTTGTTTTTCGTCTCAATGGTCTACTGCAGTTATTGCAGTACTGCAGTTACTGCAGTACCTAATCATAAGAGTCGAACTGACCCTAACAATTATCGGGGCATTAGCCAAATCAGCTGTTTACCTCAATTCTTAAAAAAAGATTTTTAGTCAGGCATGCCTTAGGCATTGCCTGACTATAGGCATAGCGACCATTTGAGAAAAATACTTTCACTGCCTTTTACTACCTTCAGTGAAATCAATGCGCTGCTGAAGATAGTCCCTGGCTTTTCAAGTGATTTCGAAGCTGTATTTTATAGTCAGAATCATTCAATGCGGAAGAAAAATGTATGAAAATCAAAATGAAAGTTTTAGGTAGAAGTTATTTTTTTCTTTGATTTGTCTTTATCAAAGATATGCCAAATATCCGTGCTTTTTCAGATAAGAAATGCCTGATCAATTTCCCTCCCTGAAATAAAACCATATACTGGTAATTGTTTTCGCTGTTCCGCCAATGGAGCCTGTGAATAGCTTAGACAACGGCTTCAGATTAATGCGCCTCGTGTACTGTTACATTGGATGCCAAGTGACAAACGCACATGCTTGTGTGTATTGTTTTACTTATTCCGGTGTACCTGTTCACACTGGTTCCTATCCAGTTTAACATTCCTGGAGCTTTAAGTTGCTGATAAAATTTGGTTGGTGACAAATGTCTTTTTCAGACTTTGTAGACAACATGAGGCCTAGCCAATTTTTTAGCATAAGTGTAGTAAATGTTAACAAATTTTAAATTCTAAATGTAAAACCTGTAATGAATTTATGTTTGGTTTGATTGACATTACTTTGTGAATCTTTTGAATGATCAATAGACAAAATAGTTATAACACAGAAAGACGTCTATAATCATGACTCATGAGTGCGACCTATTTTTCTGAAATTGTCGCATAACAATAACAAGAGGCCCAAGGGCCTTACGGTCACCTGGTTCTGATGCATAAATAAAACGAACAAAGTGCAAAAAAAAAATAGAAAATATCTAAAGACATAAACTCCCCGCGCATATGAAACTAGCACACTGAAAGGTGAGAAAGCAAGGGCAAATTCATCTTGTGGCCAATTTATATATTGATCCATTATTATGGAACTACTAACCTAAAATAAGTTGTCCTTGTAATATTTTGACGCACGACGACGGACAACAGACGACAAGATAGGTCAACTGAGACTTCGTCTCAGGTGACCTAAAAACGACATTCAGGAGAAACAACAAACAAAATATGGTCATTGTTAGTACATTAAATTTAAATAATACTTAATATTTAAATATTATCATAGGACCAAAGAAATTGATATCTGAGATGAGTGCGAAACTTACTGATCTTGCATTTTTGAATTTTCAAAATTAGGTCTTTTCTACATATTGTAATAGAACAATAAGAATTGATATCTGGGATGAACAAAACACACCGAACATGAATTTGGTAAAATTAGGTCAGTGTGACCTACTTTTCTACATATTGTGATAGAACAATAAGAATTGATATCTGGGATGACCAAAACACCACCGAACATGAATTTTTGTAAAATTAGGTCAGTGTGACCTACTTTTCTACATATTGTGATAGAACAATAAGAATTGATAACTGGGATGACCAAACACGAAATGAATTTTGTAAAAATTAGGTCAGTGTGACCTACTTTTTTAAATTAACACAGGACAATGAAAATTGACATTTAGGGTGACCAATAGATGGTGAAGGGGAATTTTGCAAAATTAGGTCAGTGTGACCCTAGTTTTCTATATATTGTTATAGAACAATAAGAATTGATATCTGGGATGACCAAAACATACCGAACATGAATTTTTGTAAAATTAGATCAGTGTGACCTACTTTCCTAAATTTGGTGAAAAAACAATAAGAATTGACTTCTAGGATGAATCAGTAGATGATTTATTATGGATACTTCTGTGTAGAATAAGTAGATGATTTATTATGGTCAATTTAGTGTAGAAATCAGAAGATGATTTTTGATGGTACTTCTAGTGTAGAAATCAGTAGATGATTTATGATTGGATACTTAATGTGAAGAAATAGTAGATGATTTATGATGGATTCTTAATGTGTAGAAATCAGTAGATGATTTATGATGGTACTTCTAGTGTAGAAATCAGTAGATGATTTATGATGGATACTTCTAGTGTAGAAATCAGTAGATGATTTTATGTTAGTATAGAAGTTAATAGAAGAAAGTGTTGAAATCAATCAGTAGATGATTTATGTTTGACAAATAATGCGTAGAAAATCATTAGATGTTGGAATCTACAAGTATTGAAGTCAGTACATTGATTTATAATAGATATATCAGTGTTGAAATCGATAGATGATTTATAATGGATACTGCATGTGTAGTAACTAGTATACTCAGAGATGCATTGTTATGTTAAACATTTTGATAGAATTTTACAGTTAAGGATATGGTTTCCTTATGCAAATAAGATTTTTGTGTTATTTTCAATTTGTAAAAATTATAAAGTAAAAATATATTAATCACTGGATATATAACTTCTGTGAATGCAGAAAAAATATACATTTTTAAAAATTTTCATTGTTCTCAAAAAAGCTGGAACATTCCCAGTTTTTGCATCACCGCACTCCTCTTGAGCTGTAGGAATTTACAGATCTTTTTTTTATTTGCAATTGTTACCTCATTTACATAACTAGCAATGTGTTGGCAATAACATTCCAATGAACATGTAAAATAGCCTCACTGACATGATAACAAAATGTATGTTGAATTTTTTTCTAAGCTTTAATGATTTTATTTCATCGCAAGATGATTCAGCAATAACAGTGAAATCTTAAAATTCATTTGTATTACATTATACAAATGTGTTTTCATGATGATAATCTGCTTAAATGTTTCACGACAATACAGTATCTTTTTCAAATTTTTGTAATAAACTATTAGTGGTAAATAATAGTGTTAATTGTTCATTAAATACTTGCATGTACATTCCATAAAGTTACCTCTATCAAAACTGCAGTAAATGCTACAATATATAATGAACATTGTGTGATTGATACAAGAAGTTAACGTTATTGTCACAAATTTTGACAACCACATGACCTGATAAAAACAGCAATGAAAATCTCTAATTCTCCATCAGCTATTACTGTGCCTATGGGAATTCTAAATTTGTAAAGGATATTAAATGAACAGTACCCGTATTTGATATTGAATGATATCAAAGATATTTTATTAACACTCGGCATATTGTTTTAGTATAAGATAATCAAATGTGAAAAGAACACTATTGAATAATTTTGTTGACTTGTCTGACTACATTGATAAAAGCATGAGGAAATTAAAAGTATTACCGTAGTACATTACCTATTAATGCTACGTGTATATATATGACCTATATCGCTAGGCATGCCTGACTATGAGTACTTTCAGTACTTTGATTAGATATCTGTAACAGACATGATATTTTAACGGACGCTCAATTCGGATTCAGACCTGGGGTTAGTACAATTGATGCTATTTTCGCTTTACAAATCATAATAAAAAAAACTTTGTCTAAAAGAAAACGTCTTTATTGTTGTAATTTTTCGTAAAGCTTTTTACTTTGTAGATAGAGCAAGTCTCTGGTGCCAACTGTCTAAAATAGGTATTAGGGAAAGTTTTTGACAACGGTAAAATCTCTTTATACTTCTGTTAAATCTTGTGTTTTAGTAAATGTAAACTGTTCAAATTTTCTCTAATAACGTAGGTTTAATGCAAGGGGAAATTTTGCCCCCCCCCCCCTGCTTTTTTCTTTGTTTATAAACGATTTTGAGAATAGCTTTATTGAAAATGGTGCTCCTAGTTACGAGTTTGGATAATTGAGTTTATTCCTTCTTCTTTACGCTGACGATCTGGTATTGTTTTCTGAATAAGTTGAAGGGTTGCAAGGGCTTTTAAACAGTTTGAATACATATGCAGATAAATTCCAAATATCGATACCCTACTCAACTTTATCCTTCGATAGAACCACCAGAAAGAGACTTTAATCCTTAAATAGAACATTTATTGCGTTGTTCTTGTATATGTGTAAATTAAAGCTACTTACAGTAATTTTAAAACGTATGCTGATAACACATTTAGTCTAGTACAGAAATTTCAAATATCGTCGTGCTGATAACGAGAATTAAAACATGGCTGCCTGCATGGGGCGCGAGACTTTTCCCGCGGGACACAATTTCAAAGTCCAAAGGGGTACTGGAATGTATTGGATCTTTATGCTTACACACATGTTATGGTTAGTAGAGCTTCGCTCTACGCGGCTTTCGGCCGCGCAGAGAGCTGCGCTCTTATTAGTATTATCAGATATATTTGATTGTTTTTGTAGGCCTGAAATATAACGTTAGGTAGGCTACTGTTTACAATCGTGTTATGAATAATAAAATAATCATCGCTGAGTGACTGTCTGACAACGGACCATCATGCGTTCTAAATCGTTGGCCTTTAAACAGCAGTAACTGAACATTTGTACTGCCTTTGAGGCATATGCCGTTTGAAATATATGTATGCTCCTAATTATTGTTTTGATCATATGATTAATTGCTGAGTAGTTAAACCATAAAGTAATGCACATGTCTTTCGTTAGTGCGTAGGCTCACATGTAGACGTACACACACACAACATACCACACACACAGTAGCTTCGTTTACTTTGGCATTTCGGTACATGCGTGAAGTCTTTTCGGTATCATAAAGTAACATGGCGAAATGAACTTTCAGAAGGTACCGGAAACGCCTTTTAGTAATTCTGAATATTAGACAACTAAAGAAAACAAACCAGAAAAAAATAGTAACAATGAAGTTTGAAATGGATATGATCAACATATTACATTGTAGAACATGTACAATTTGTATGCACTCAGTTTTTCATGCACATAATAATTGGCTTAGCTTAAGTTACTGTTACATACGTGCGTGGGGTGAGGTCAATAAGTTAACAATGAAAATTCATTTCAACAAATTTTGACTGTGTTGTGTAATAGTGATAGTCAAGCTACTGCGTTAATAATTAGGATGCGACAGGAATCTTCAGATTGACCCGCGTTGTGAAATTAGCATTTACCCTCGTAACATGTATAATATCACACTGACCCATTTTAGCCCAATGTCTAGATTATACCGTTCATGTCAAAAATTTTGGTCAGACAACACCCTATCTGTGGGCGTCGTAGATATTAATGACGTCTGTTGATGTTTAATGATTATCTCGCGTTAATTCAAGCCTGATTTCCGCCATCTTACATAAAAACAGAATTGAAAAGTAATCCAAATTTTGAACCCCAGAAAAGGCCCTTAAGCCTGGCTTTTCTCTCAAGGAATTCAATAGGTCTAGAGTTAAAACAACAATGTTCAAGAAAATTTGATAAGTATTTTTCCTTGTAAAGAAGTTGTTGATATCTTCTTGGTGCCCCCTGTACTCTGATCTGGTTGGTCATTTAATACATTTTATTGGAGGTAAGTGCGCTTTAAACTTAAGCACCATGGATGCCCTTTTTTCCTGTAGAATTACTGATTAAATTTTTGACTATGTTTTGATAATACTAGTTATGTATTAAAGAATCTTACACTCATGGCTACATCAATTGATATTTATGAAATTAAATTGATGAAAATGATATACCACGAGACTTTAAGGAATATTTTGACATTTTTATTTCCAGATAACAACAGTTTTTCTGGGTTTTTTAATATCATAAACAGTATTAGGTAAAAGGCGGACCCTAGTGTTATAACACTCACTATACAAGTAGTGAATTATCAACTTGTAACAGCACGTCATCAATTTTAGCATTTTAGAAACAGATTAATTTGAATTTGAGAAATTTTTTCAATTTTTTTTCTAAATACAATTTTTTTAAAATTAATTAATTGAAAGCGGTTAAGTATAGACTTTTAAATATATGTATAATGAATTTGCTTGCTCTTGAATTTTTTTCATCGTAATGATAAACACTTGAGAACAGATAACTATTTCTAAATACTAGTTACCTACTGTATATACAAAAAAAGTGTGTATATTATAGGTAATCTTCCTCAATATAAAAAAATAAATATGCTGTGTTATCGTATTCATGTAAATGAATAATAAAACAAAGAGAAGCATAGAAAGGTTTATACCAGGTAATTCATTTTCTTGCTATGTATAAGCACAATAGATCCTTAATGTTGATGATCTTATTAAATCCGATTTTCATATCCTTCAACAGTATCAAGGATTTAAAATAAATTTAAATTACTGGTACCAATTTGTTCCAATTCGGATGTAGAAACAGAGTCTCTTTTTTATAGTTTAACATCCTATTCACAGCCAGGGTCATTTTAAGAGATGTGCAGGTTGATGTTGAAGAAAAGCACGGAGAACTCGGAGAAAAAATCAAACGAACCAGCTGTCAGTACCCTGGGAAAATTCTTCCACATCGATTCGAACTTGTGACCCGAAGGTGGACGCCTTGTGGTATATGTCGGGCATCTTTACCACTCGGGCCACTGTGCTCCACGAATAGAGTTCATATAAAAGGTCTCATAAATGTTATGATAATTTAAAGATTGGCACTTATTAAGATAATATAAGCCCATTACCCTAATTGCCAAACATGAAATTCCAATTAGACATTTACATATCCAAGGCATTGTTGATAAAGCATATTATATTGTTAAATATCTATGTAAAGTATGATCAGATGCATGTACATTTGTGATACACTCCAAGGTTGAAAATGAACAAGCTGACTTAAAAAGGGTACGTGGTTTTTAATTAAAAACTTTATATATTTTAATATTCACTATGAACAGTTTTCATTTGGATTGATAAAGGGGAGGTAATTGTTAATTTGTTTTACTTTTTAAGATTTTTTTCTAGCAAAATCAAACTGTTACCAGAACTGGGGTGGGTGAGTCAATAATGTTAACAAATGAAAATTTCATTTCACAATTTTGCTGTGTTGTGTATAGTGAATAGTCAACTACCTGCGTAATAATTGTAGATGCCGACAGGAATCTTCAGATGACCGCGTGTGAAAATTTAGCATTTACCACCGGTACATGTATAAATTCACATGACCCATTTAGCAATTTATATAACGGGTCATGTCATAAATTTTTGTAAGGACGAACACTATTGTGGCGTCGTAGATATTAATGACGTCTGTGAATTTTATGATTAATTGGTTTGAATTCAAAGCTGATTTCGCCACCTTACATAAAAACAGAATTGAAAGTAATCCAAATTTTGAACCAGAGCTTAAGTCCTGGCTTTTCTCTCAAGGAGTCAATAGGTCTAGGAGTTAAATCAAACCATGTTCAAAGAAAATTTGTAAGATTTTCCTTGTAAAGGAAGTTGTTGATATCTTCTTTGGTGCCCCTGTACTCTGATCTTGGTGGTCATTTAATACATTTTACTTGAGGTCAAGCGTGCGCTGTAATAAAAACCTAAGCCACCAGTGGATGCCCTTTTTTCCTGGTCAGAATTACTTGAAATTTTGACTATGTTTTGATTAATACTAGTTTATGTGATAAAAAAGAAATCTTTACATCCATAGGCTACATCATTTGAAATTTATGAAAATTTAAATTGATAAATTTGATATACCACGAGCCTTTAAGGATATTTGGACATATTATTTCCAAGATAACCAGTTTTTTCTGGGTTTTTTTAATATCATACAGTATCTAGG
>SAYR01051657.1:0-15268 GCA_004382745.1 Argopecten irradians irradians
AATATTAGTCTACATACAAATTTCATTAAAGTTATATGTGCCATAACTTGGCGAAAATTTTGACATTTTAGTTTTTCATCGTTAATCTATTAAAAACCATAAGGTTTGATGAATAAATCTGTAAAAATCATTCAAATGGCTTCAGATGACTTATAAACGTTAGTTTTAACACAGAAATTTTGTACTGTAAAATTGTTATTTTTATGCCTCAAATATGTTTACATGGAAACATAACTGCAGAAATCACTTTACAATTACTAATAACGCTGTAAAAATGTGTAATGAAGTTATAGACCACAAATGGGCTTCATGGTCTGACCGTATGTACTCATTTCACTTCACTATTGATGTAATCATTTTTGGCAGTACTGCCGAAAATCATTTTCAGCTCTTATTTGTACATGTATAATTAAAACCTATGCATTGAAAGTACTGTAATTTTCAATAAGTTGGTAATATTTGGTGATGAATAACATATTAAAAGCTCATCTTGAATCGTGAGTATGAAAAATAAGGCACATATAACTTTAAGCTAAGTTTATATTTACTCAAGTTATCCCGTTCACAAGGATATGTTAACAGACAACCCACGACGACGAACAAAAGACTATCGTAGTAAGTAACAAGAGATCCCAGAGGGATCTTGGCGTCCACCAAAGAATGATCTATGTCCGACAATGGAAAGATGGAACTTTTCTCTTCTTTTTAAACTTTTTTCAAACATATACAACACATAAAATTTGAAACAGATCGCTTCAGTACTTTCTGAGAAATAGCAGTAACAAACTTCAACTATCAAAATCCAAGATGGTTTCTTGGCGGTCATCTTGTTGATGTTCGGTCCCAAATCGCAATATGCACATCTAGGGCCCTAGGGGAACCTACATGTGAAATTTGAGACTGATCCATTCAATACTTTCTGAGAAATAGCGATAACAAACTTTAAATATCAAAATCCAAGATGGCTGCCTGACGGCCATCTTGTTGAATGGTCGGTCCCAAAACACAATATGCACAACTAGGTCCCTAGGGGAACCTATATATGAAATTTGAGACAGATCCCTTTAGTACTTTCTGAGAAATAGCGATAACAAACTTTAAATATCAAAATCCAAGATGGCTGCCTGGCGACCATCTTGTTGAATGGTCGGTCCCAAAACACAATATTGCACGACTAGGTTCCCTAGGAAACCTATCATATGAAATTTGAGAACAGTGCCCTTCACTACTTCTTTGAGAAATTAGCTATAACCCAAACTTTACAATATAAAAATAAGGCTGCCTGGCGCCATCTGTTCAAACGATCGCGTGCCCAAAAACGCAAATATGCACAACAACAGGGCCCTAGGGAACATACATATGAAATTTGAGAAAGATCCCTCAGCATTTTCTGTATTGGAAATAGCGATAACAACTCTTAACACTATCCAAAATCAAAGATAGCCGCCTGGCAGGCCATCTTGTTGACCGATCTGTCCCCAATATACGTAAGATCAATACCAGGTTCCTAGGAGAACCTACATATGAAATTTGAGACAGTGCCCTTCAGTACTTTCTGAGAAATAGCGATAACAAACTTTACATATCAAATAAGGCTGCCTGGCGGCCATCTTGTTCAACGATCGGTCCCAAAACGCAATATGCACAACAAGGGCCCTAGGGGAACATACATATGAAATTTGAGAAAGATCCCTTCAGCATTTTCTGAGAAATAGCGATAACAAACTTTAACTATCAAAATCCAAGATAGCCGCCTGGCGGCCATCTTGTTGACCGATCTGTCCCAAAACGTAATATGCATAACCAGGTTCCTAGGGGAACCTGCATATGAAATTTGCGATAACAAGAATTGTTAACGGACGGACGGACGGAAGGACCACGGACAAAAAGCGATTTGAATAGCCCACCATCTAATGATGGTGAGGGTAAAAAGAATAATGATTTGATGATAAAAATATCTTTATACAAAAAACGACTATAAATCTTTCTTTCATCATAGTTAAGGAGTAGATTCTAAATGCTGGCCTGCCCTTGCAGAACACGAGAAGGTTCTAGAACAACGCTTGTCTTAATCTTGATAAGTATGTCTATAAATGACTAGACAAACTTTCCCATCTTCATTTCGGTTACCTCCTAATCACGGTAAGCACTGTTATTTAACCTCGAAGTATGCAGTTTTATGCATTTTATGCAATCACTGACCAGTACATTTAAGATGGTGCAAAATGTTAATTTACCTTTCAAAATTAATTCCAAATTTTAATATTAATGTACATGTGTTATTTAATTACTGATGCCACTATTTTTTTTAACTTTATCGCGGCATGAAAGAAACATTGTATGCAACCTTTGTGAATCCACGTAGCGGATTCTTACAAAATTTATTTCATAACCGGATGAAGTTAAAACATAGTGACATGGATGCTTTTAATTAATGTTTCAGACTACTGTACTTGATAATATATAATACGTTTAAAGTACAATTCCATTGATTTTCCAATTGATTGTTTTCTAAATAAATGTTGTTATCTCTATTATGACGTTATGATAACATCGGGTTTTCTCGCCATTCTCGGATTTTTTTTTCAAAGTATATAAAAAAATCTGCAAATCAGAAAGTCAGATTTAATATAAAAAAGATATTGTAAGATTAAAACAACGACTTTCAGCAGACACTTAAACCATGTTAATTGAATTGAATCAACCTACAAATTATTTCGTACATGATTAATTCGTTTTTCGAATCATCGGATTTTCTGAACATCCTTTTTTGTCTTGTGTTCTGAGTTACTTTTATTTCAATTTTCTATCATGTGTTTACGTTTGAATTATAATAGAACTATAAGGCTGATATTTGTTGACCTCTTTCTGTATTGCTAACCTTCTTGAAAAATATTTAGTACGCATAATTGACATCCAGTAGAAGGACGACTGGTTCTCCCATTGTCAGTATAATGTGACCGGGGAATGTGTTGCTTGGTGTCTTCGACGGTATGTTTCAGTGATATAGCACTATAAAATGGTCCAGAGTTCCACTATTAAAGAAGACACAACACAAATATACCACAGTCTCCCAAAACACGCAACTAGCATCTCGCACCTCGTACTACTAATATATGCATGCTACACACCACATACATGTACATAGAAGCCGTCCTTTTATGACCCTGGCTGTTATTAGGACGTCAATTAAAGAAATAAACAAACAGTCTTTCTTAATATATCAAGAGATGCATCCTGGTTCTATTCATCGAGCTACAAAAACAAACGAAACTCTAAATAACTTATGTCATTAAATAATTAATTTACATTTCTCGAGAAAAGGATTTGATACTTTTCTGATGTCTTCTACATTAATCATTAACTGCCATTCTTTTCTAAATTCAACCGAATAGGAATAGCATCACTATAGTTTCGTGAAATTTTGTTGATAATGGATTGTGAAAATTTTAACATTCGATTCAACTGTGCTCTCAGCGATATGTTACGCATATGTACCATGTGTATTTGTTGTTTATTTTTTGTTTTGTTTCTGCTGTCAGGTTTGTTCCCAAATATAACCACTTAGCCGACTAGTGACTTTTTTCTAATGAGAACTGGAGCGGAATATTTTTTTCAGTAATAAAATTGACTTACTTAATAGTTACTTTACACTATTAACATCATTGAAAAGTTTCAAATTTTTACATCAGAATAAAAGTATTAGAATCATTTATTGCATCCCAAAAAAATTCTGTCTCAATGCAATAAAAAATGTACCAGCAGCCAACATACTGATTAAAATGTGAGAGACCAAATCAGAATTAGACTGATAACCCGATACACAAATGCAGTAATACCTCCATTATTAGGGGACATTACAGAACCCTATATAGTTTACTCATCTCCCCTTATATCAGTGTTTTGTGTACCAAATTTTATCAAAATATGGCAAGAAGTTTAGAAGGAGTTCGCCGGAGAAAGACAGACCGACAACCCGATTCCAGTAAACCAACCCCTCCCCATTAACTTTGTGATGACTTGATGTAATCTCGGGAGTCATTAAACTAATTATTGCTCTTTGAAAATTTCAAAAAAAAATGACTATGCTTTCTGTTCTTGTATTGCATGTGATAGTGTATATCGTAGACTGTTAATCACACTGACCTTTCAAAACATATGAACGTTTCCAGAACTAAGCTTATCTTTGTCGTGATAAGCATGTCTATAAAGGACAAGTCACACTTTCCTATCTTCATTTGGAGACCTCTTCATCACGGTAAGCAATGTAAATTTGACCTCGAAGTATGCTGTTTCATGCATTTTTTTTGCATTCATTTTTGTACTAATAATTACACTTTTCGGTTTTCAGATGCTAGCCTTCCTTGGTCTTCTAGCTGCCTCGATTGCGGCGTGTTCCGCCACCCATACATTTATAATAGAAAATCGTTGTAGCTACAATGTATGGGCTGCCGTCTTTGGAAACAATGGCCAGACGCCACTAGGAGGTAGGAAATTAATTGATGAGGTTCTGATGGCTTTCTGAGCACCTAAAACGACGGTTACCTTTTTCGTACAAATTCAAATTTACAACAATTTGATGAATACCTTTGATTGCTAATACAATTTCATTCTTTCAAAGGTGGGTGGAAAATGTACCCAGGTGCCCGTAAGGAATTCACTGTACCAGATCACTGGAACGGTAGGATTTGGGGAAGGACCCACTGTACTGAGTCTGGGCAGTGTCAGACCGGCGATTGCGGGGGCCTGCAATGTAATGGTCGGACTGGCAGGCCGCCGGCAACTCTGGCTGAATTCACACTTGACGGTTGGGGAAACCAAGACTACTATGATCTCAGCCTGGTAGATGGCTTTAACCTGCCTATGGCCATTATCCCCCACGGTGGGCATAAACGCGCCACCTACCATTGTACCCAAGCCACGTGTTATGCTGATCTCAACCCAGGATGTCCTTATAAACAGCAGGTAAGGATTTAGGACTTTTTTATCAGCAGATTTATAATACGAATTTTGTAAGTAAACACCCGACTCCGTGTACATACATAACCCTTAAAGTTAGATATCCTATATGATTCAGTGAATAATTGAATGTTCTAAGATAAAGACTTTCATCTTTGAACGTTTGGAATAGGATAGGAACGTTTGTACAAAAAATATCTCGACTTTTTTGAAAAATGACAACTTTTCCCTAGTCAATCTCTTACACAGGAATCGGTATACATAATGTATTTCTCATGAATATAACGTAACATTGGATTGTTTAAGGATTAACTTGAATATTTTTATATGCTATGGAGATAACATAAAACTTTGAGTGTACTCAAAATGGCATCACGAAGTGGTTTATAATTAGAATCACTCAGATTTTGTGTTATATCTCCATAACATAAAAAATATAGTCAAATTAATCCTTATAATTAAATTTACTAAAAATAATCTCTTCAATATTCAAAATTCATTTTGGGACTCTTTTGTATATGAAATCATTACGCCGTCATCTCAGCCAATCACAAGCGACGTTACAAACGGCGACGCCATTTTTTCCTTAATAAGCTGTAAGTAATTTTTTAAGCCAATGAAAAAACTCCTATCAAGCAAAATTGAATTATTATAAAATAACGCGACACGAACAATGGATACTCTTTTGAACATATGCTGAATTAATTTTTATGAAAATTAACTACCTAGTTGTCATATTGTGAGCAACTTCACGGCATACGTCAACAACTCTCCCCTTACCCATAATAGGAATTAATGTTAGTGAAACCCTGTGTTAGTTTGTTTAAAACATCGAAATATTCTTAGTAAAAATATATCACAAAGTTATTAATTGTATGTATTTTCTATGATCAGCAACGCTATGGAGGCCAAGTCATTGCTTGTAAAAGTGCATGTGAAGCGACGCATCGTGACGATTACTGTTGTGCTGGCGCCCACAATACCCCGCAGACCTGTCCTTCCTTCCCTGGCGCTACATACTTCAAATCAAGATGTCCTGACGCCTACAGTTACGCCTACGATGACCACAAAAGTACATTTACCTGTGGTGGAAAACCAAGTTACACCGTCAGATATTGTTAAACCTGTTAATAAAGCTGGTGGTCATACATCACAGATGCGTTTAGTTTTTTTTCAAAATCAAGTTCGTTCTTTTTATTTATTTAAGGACCGTTTTGGTGTGTTTGATTCGACTTGCGTCTTATCAACATGCGGAGTCTTGGAGGGTGGCCTTCAACATGTGCAACGTCTGGATGTCTTTTGTGTAGGCACTTTGTGCTAAATTATCTAACCCTCACACGGCCTTAAATGGCCCCAGTCGTTCAACTTTTCCATCCTACACAAACCAAAAATGTTTTGCAGATATTTGTATATTCAGTACCATGAACGGCAAAATAAGAGGCTCATGGACCTTAACGGTCACTTGATATTTGATACAAATAGGTTATATCATTTACTAGCCAACTCAACTGATGTCTTTTGTTCATGAAATAGGAACATTGATCTAATAGGTCTACATGCAAAGTTTCATTAAAATTAGTGCAAATTAACTCATATTATCGTTTTCACAAGGTTCAATAACTATTATCGCAAAGGGCAATAGCTCCATAATTAAGATAGAGTCGAATCAATTTTCGAACTAGTTCGTGATCTTTCCAATTTTAGTCTACATATAGAGTTAAAATTAAGCTGGGTGCATATTTACTTAAGTTATCGTATTCACAATGTCCAATAATAATTGTTAGTGCAAAGGGCAATAACTTAATAAAGCAAGCTCATTTTTGACTTGTTCGAGATATTTCCAATGCTAGTCTGCATACCAGTTTCATTAAGCTTGGTTCATATTTACTCAAGTTACCGTGTCGAATCACGCTGATTTTTAAACCCGTCCAAGATTTTTCCAATATTAGTCTACATACAAATTTCATTAAAGTTATATGTGCCGTAACTTGGCGAAAATTTTGACATTTTATTTTTTCATCGTTAATCTATTAAAAACCATAAGGTTTGATGAATAAATCTGTAAAAATCATTCAAATGGCTTCAGATGACTTATAAACGTTAGTTATAACACAGAAATTTTGTAAATTGTTATAGAAACATACCTGCAGAAATCACTTTACAATTACTAATAACGCTGTAAAAATGTGAAATGAAGTTATAGACCACAATTGGGCTTCATGGTCTGACCGTATGTACTCATTTCACTTCACTATTGATGTAATTATTTTTGGCAGTACTGCCGAAAATTATTTTCAGCTCTTATTTGTACATGTATAATTAAAACCTATGCATTGAAAGTACTGTAATTTTCAAAAAGTTGGTAATATTTGGTGATGAATAACATATTAAAAGTTCATCTTGAATCGTGAGTATGAAAAATACGGCACATATAACTTTAAGCTAAGTTTATATTTACTCAAGTTATCCCGTTCACAAGGATATGTTACCAGACAACCCACGACGACAAACAAAAGACTATCGCAGTAAGTAACAAGAGATCCCAGAGGGATCTTGGCGCCCACCAAAGAATGATCTATGTCTGACAATGGAAAGATGGAACTTTTCTCTTCTTTTTAAACTTTTTCAAACATATACAACACATTAAATATGAGACAGATCGCTTCAGTACTTTCTGAGAAATAGCAGTAACAAACTTCAACTATCAAAATCCAAGATGGTTTCTTGGCGGTCATCTTGTTGATGATCGGTCCCAAATCGCAATATGCACATCTAGGGCCCTAGGGGAACCTACATGTGAAATTTGAGACTGATCCATTCAATACTTTCTGAGAAATAGCGATAACAAACTTTATATATAAAAATCCAAGATGGCTGCCTGACGGCCATCTTGTTGAATGGTCGGTCCCAAAACACAATATGCACAACTAGGTCCCTAGGGGAACCTATATATGAAATTTGAGACAGATCCCTTTAGTACTTTCTGAGAAATAGCGATAATAAACTTTAAATATCAAAATCCAAGATGGCTGCCTGGCGACCACCTTGTTCATCGATCGGTCCCAAAACACAATATGCACGACTAGGTCCCTAGGAGAACCTACATATGAAATTTGAGACAGTGCCCTTCAGTACTTTCTGAGAAATAGCGATAACAAACTTTACATATCAAATATGGCTGCCTGGCGGCCATCTTGTTCATCGATCGGTCCCAAAACGCAATATGCACAACAAGGGCCCTAGGGGAACATATATATGAAATTTGAGAAAGATCCCTTCAGCATTTTCTGAGAAATAGCGATAACAAACTTTAACTATCAAAATCCAAGATAGCCGCCTGGCGGCCATCTTGTTGACCGATCTGTCCCAAAACGCAATATGCATAACCAGATTCCTAGGGGAACCTACATATGAAATTTAAGACAGATCCCTTCAGTACTTTCTGAGAAAAAGCGATAACAAACTTTAACTATCAAAATCCAAAATGGCTGCCTGGCGGCCATCTTGTTGACCGATCCGTCCCAAAATATAAAATGCACAACTAGGGCCCTAGCGAAACCTTCATCTGAATTTTGAGACAGATCCCTTCAGTACTTTATGAGAAATAGCGATAACAAGAATTGTTAACGGACGGACGGACGGAAGGACCACGGACAAAAAGCGATTTGAATATCCCACCATCTAATGATGGTGGGCTAAAAAAGAATAATGATTTGATGATAAAAATATCTTTATACAAAAAACGACTATAAATCTTTCTTTCATCATAGTTAAGGTTGTATTCTTCTCAGGTTTCAGTCCCATTGAAGTCTCGTTTCGACAAAGATCAAAGAAGTTATGAGATTTTCAAATAAAATCTATCAATATCTGTCGGAAGTTACCAGTTGCAAATTTTGTCAAAAAATTACATTTCTAGCTTTAGTAGATTTTTTTATATGGGGATTTTAAGAAATGGCCCATTTGGCGGCCATTTTGAAATTGTGTCTTTTTTCGCTTTGAGTAGAGCCACAGTTTTACCATTTTTTACTGAAATTGTTTTTACTTAAATCATCACTGCGTCAGTATTTTTAGCTGTATTGAGGTAATTTTTGCTGTAAATCTTTACTGGGTTCGTGGTAATTAAAATATTGAGCATTAATGTGTGATATGATACACTTTTGTCTCTTTATTTTTACATTTAATGGTAATTTGAGCAAAATTATTTTTTACTCGAAAATACTGAAAAATAACAAATATTCAAATGGGGCAAAAAAGTAAGCACACGGACCCCCCATTTTTCTGCCTGATTTAGATAGAACAACCCTTTCTCTGTTGATATGCAAAATATTAACAAAAGTTTAATACCAGAACTTTTTCTATAAAGGGCTAAATTTGGCAAAAATTGCTGAAAATGGTGCATTTTGAAGCTCAAAATTAAGGGGTAGGGGTAGCATATGTTGTTATTCTGAGAAAAAATGTAAGTCTTATTGATCAAAACTGGTATATTTTTAAAGAAGACTACTAGAAAATAAATTCTACAAACATCTATACATATCAAACACCTCATTCGGAAATTATGGCTTTAATCTATTGTGTATATGGTCAAAACGGCAAAATTCCCATAAAATCCAATATTTTGTCAATTAGGTATCTTTGAGTGACAATAGCTCAAAAAAGAGCACACGGACATATGTTTTTTCTTCTATTTTCTTTTATGGCATGAACTCCTATTTCCAAAAATCTATATGAGAAAAAAAGTTTAATACAAGAAAATTTTGACTTCTCAGAGGAGTACATCCTTAAGGAGTAGATTCTAAATGCTGGCCTGCCCTTGCAGAACACGAGAAGGTTCTAGAACAACGCTTGTCTTAATCTTGATAAGTATGTCTATAAATGACTAGACAAACTTTCCTATCTTCATTTCGGTTACCTCCTAATCACGGTAAGCACTGTTATTTAACCTCGAAGTATGCAGTTTTATGCATTTTATGCAATCACTGACCAGTACATTTAAGATGGTGCGAAATGTTGATTTACCTTTCAAAATTAATTCCAAATTTTAATATAAATGTACATGTGTTATTTAATTATATTTAATTACTTTTATTTCCATCTTTTTTGTCTTGTGGTCTGAGTTACTTTTATTTTCGTTTTCTATCATGTGTTTACGTTTGAATTATAATAGAACTTTAAGGTTGAATATGTTTGACCTAAATACTGTATTGCTAACCTTCTTGAAAAATATTTAGTACACATAATTGACATCCAGTAAAAGGACAACTGGTTCTTCCAATTGTCAGTAAAATGTGACCGGGAATGTGTTGCTTGGTGTCGTCGGCGGTATGTTTCAGTGATATAGCACTATAAAATGGTCCAGAGTTCCACTATAAAGAAAGACCACAACACAAATATACCGCAGTCTCCCCAAAACACGCAACTAGCATCTCGCACCTCGTACTACTAATTTATGCATGCTACACACCCACATACATGTACATAGAAGCCGACCTTTTTATGACCCTGGCTGTTTTAGGACGTTAATTAATGAAATAAACAAACAGTCATTCCTAATATAGCAAGAGATGCATCCTGGTTCTATTCATCAGCTTCAACAAACGAAACTCTCCAAATATTGTTTATCATAAATTAAATTACATTTCTCGAGAAAAGGAATTGTTATTTTTCTGATGTCTTCTACATTAATCATATAACTGCCATTCTTTTCTAAATTCGACCAATAGGAATAGCATCGTGAAATTTTGTTGATAATGGATTGTGAAAATTTTAACATTCGATCAACTGTGCTCTCAGCGATATATTACGTATATGTACCATGTGTATTTGTTGTTTATCTGTAGGTTTGTTTCTACTGTCAGGTTTGTTCCCAATACAACCGCTTAGCCGGCTATGACTTTTTTCTAATGAGAACTGAGCGGGAATATTTTTTCAGTAATTTACAATTTACTTACTTACATATTACCATTATTGAAAAGTTTCAAATTACATCAAAATTCAATAGTGTTTAGAATAATTTATTGCATCCCGAAAAAATTCTTGTCTCTATGTAATAAAAAAAGTACCAGGACCAACATACTGATTAAAATAGTGAGAGACACCAAATAGAATTAGACTGATAACCCGATACACAAATGCAGTAATACCTCCATTATTAGGGGACATATACAGAACCCTATATAGTTTACTCATCTCCCCTTATATCAGTTTTGTGTACCAAATTTTATCAAAATATGCAAGAAGTTTTAGAAGGAGTTCGCCGGAGAAAGACAGACGGACAAACCCGATTCCAGTAAACCATTTCTATCCCTTAACTTTGTGGACGACTTGATGTAATCCGGGAGTCATAAACTAATTATTGCTCTTTCAAAACGGTTCAAAAAAATGACTTGCTTCTGTTCTTGTATTGCATGTTGATAGAGTATATCGTCAGACTGTTAATCACACTGACCTTTCAAACATAGAACGTTTCCAGAAACTAAGCTTATCTTTGTCGGTGATAAGCATGTCTATAAAGGACAAGTCACACTTTCCTATCTCATTTGGAGACCTCTTCATCACGGTAAGCAATGATATATTTGACCTCGAAGTATGCTGTTTCATGCATTTTTTTGCATTCGTTTTTTTACTAAATAATTACACTTTTCGGTTTTCAGATCTTGCCTTCCTTGGTCTTCTAGCTGCCTCGATTGCGGCCATGTTCCGCCACCCATACATTTTATCATAGAAAATCGTTGTAGCTACAATGTATGGGCTACCGTCTTTTGGAAACCAATGGTCAGACGCCACTAGGAGTAGGAAATTAATTGATGAGTTCTAATGGCTTTCTGAGCACCTAAAACGACGGTTACTTTTTTCGTAACAGATTCAAATTTACAATAACTTGATGAATATTCTTTGATTGCTAATACAATTTCTATCTTTTCAAAGGTGGGTGGAAAATGACCCAGGTGCCGGAAGGAATTCACTGCTACCTGATCACTGGAACGGTAGGATTTGGGGAAGGACCCACTGTACTGAGTCTGGGCAGTGTCAGACCGCGATTGCGGAGGCCTGCAATGTAATGGTGTGACTGGCAGGCCCGCGGCAACTCTGGCTGAATTCACATTGACGGTTGGGGAAACCAAGACTACTATATCTCAGCCTGGTAGGATGGCTTTAACCTGCCTATGGCCATTATCCCCCACGGTGGGCATAAACGCGCCACCTACCATTTACCCAAGCCACGTGTTATGCTGATCTCAACCCAGTAGTCCTTATGAAACCAGCAGTAGGATTTAGGACTTTTTATCAAGCAGAATTCATGATACGAATTTTGTAAGTAAACACCCGACTCCGTGTACATACAGAAACCCTTAAAGTTAGATATCCTATGGATTTAGTAAATAATTGAATGTTTCTAGATAAAGCTTTCATCGTTGAACGTTTGGAATAGGATAGGACGTTTGTACAAAAACATCTGCACTTTTTTGAAAAAAATGACAACTTTTCCCTAAGTCAATCTCCACACAGGAATCGGTATACATTAATGTATTTCTATGAATAAAGTAACATTGGATTGTATAAGGATTAACTTGAATATTTTATATGCTATGGAATAACATAAAACCTGAGTGTACTCAAATGGCACACGAAGTGGTTTATAATTAGAGCACTCAGATTTTTTGTTATATCCCATAACATAAAAAATATAGTCAAATTAATCCTTATAATTAAATTTTACTAAAGATAATCTCTTCAATATCCAAAATTCATTTTGGGACTCTTTTGTATATGAAATCATTACGCCGTCATCTCAGCCAATGACAAGCGACGTTACAAACGGCGACGCCATTTTTTCCTTAATAAGCTGTCAGTAATTTTTTAAGCCAATGAAAAAACTCCTATCAAGCAAAATTGAATTATTAAAAAAACGCGACACGAAAATGGATATCTTTTGAACATATTGCCTGAATTAATTTTTATGAAAATTAACTACCTAGTTTGTCATATCGTGAGCAACTTCACGGCATACGTCAACAACTCTCCCCTTACCATAATAGGAATTAATGTTAGTGAAACCCTGTGTTAGTTGTTTAAAACATCGAAATATTCTTAGTAAAAATATATCACAAAGTTCATTATTGTATGTATTTTTCTATGATCAGCAACGCTATGGAGGCCAAGTCATTGCCTTGTAAAAGTGCATGTGAAGCGACGCATTCGTGACGATTACTGTTGTGCTGGGCCACAATACCCCAGACCTGTCCCGTCCTTCCCTGGCGCTACATACTTCAAATCAGAATGTCCTGACGCCTACAGTTACGCCTACGATGACACAAAAGTTACATTTACCTGTGGTGGAAAACCAAGTTTACACCGTCAGATATTGTTAAACCTGTTAATAAAGCTGGTGGTCATACATCAACAGATGCGTTTTAGTTTTTTTTCAAAATCAAGTTCGTTCTTTTATTATTTAAGGACCGTTTTGGTGTGTTTGATTCGACTTGCGTCTTATCAACATGCGGGAGTCTTGGAGGGTGACCTTCAACATGTGCAACGTCTGGATGTCTTTTGTGTAGCACTTTGTGCTAAATTAATCTAAACCTCACACGGCCTTAAATGGCCCCAGTCGTTTAACTTTTCCAACCTACACAAACCAAAAATGTTTTTGCAGATTTTGTATTCTACCATGATCGCAAAATAAGAGGTCAATGACCTTAACGGTCACTTGATATTTGATACAAATAGGTTATATCATTTACTAGCCCCTCAACTAATGTCTTTTGTTCATGAAATAGGAACATTGTCCTAATAGGTCTACAATGCAAATTTCATTAAAATTAGTGCCAATTACTCATATTATTCGTTTTCACAGCGTTCAAAACTATATCGAAAAGGCAATAGCTCCGTAATTAAGATAGAGTCGAATCAATTTTCGAACTAGTTCGTGATCTTTCCAATTTTAGCTCTACATACAGAGTTAAATTAAGCTGGGCTTCATCGAATACAATGTACTTCATTTTTAGTGCAAAGGCCAATAAACTTAATAAAGCAAGCTCATTTTTGAACTTGTTCGAAGATATTTCCAATTGCTAGTCTGCATACCAGTTTCATTAAGCTTGTTCATATTTACTCAAGTTACCGTGTCGAATCACGCTGATTTTTAAACCCGTCCAAGATTTTTTTCCAATATTAGTCTACATACAAATTTCATTAAAGTTATATGTGCCGTAACTTGGCGAAAATTTTGACATTTATTTTTTCATCCGTTAATCTATTAAAAACCATAAGGTTTGATGAATAAATCTGTAAAATCATTCAAATGGCTTCAGATGACTTATAAACGTTATTATAAACACAGAAATTTTGTAAATTGTTATTTTTATGCCTTAAAAATATGTTTACATAGAAACATTACCTGCAGAAATCACTTTACAATTACTAATAACGCTGTAAAAAATGTGAATGAAGTTATAGACCCACAATGGGCTTCATGGTCTGACCGTATGTACCATTTCACTTCACTATTATGTAATTATTTTTGCAGTACTGACCGAAATCATTTTCAGCTCTTATTTGTACATGTATAATTAAAAACCTATGCTATTGAAAGTACTGTAATTTTCAAAAAGTTGGTAATAATTTGGGATGAATAACATTTAAGTTCATCTTGAATCGTGGTATGAAAAATACGGCAGCATATAATTTAAGCTAAGTTTATATTTTACTCAAGTTTATCCCGTTCCCAAGATTGTTAACAGACACACACGACGACAAACACAAAGACTATCCTAGACGTAACAAGAGATCCCAGAGGGATCTTGGCGCCCACCAAAGAATTGATCATGTCTGACAATCAACCTTTGTGAATCCACGTAGCGGATTCTTACAAAATTTATTTCATAACCGGATGAAGTTAAAACATAGTGCCATCGATGCTTTTAATTAATGTTTCAGACTACTGTACTTGATAATATATAATACGTTTAAAGTACAATTCCATTGATTTTCCAATTGATTGTTTTCTAAATAAATGTCGTTATCTCTATTATGATGTTATGATAACATCGGGTTTTCTTGCCATTCTCGGATTTTTTCTTCAAAGTATATAAAAAAATCTGCAAATCAGAAAGTCAGATTTAATATAAAAAAATATTTTAAGATTAAAACAAAGACTTTCAGCAGACACTTAAACCATGTTAATTGAATTTAATTAACCTACAAATAATTTCGCACATGATTAATTCGTTTTTCGAATCATCGGATTTTCTGAACATCCTTTTTTGTCTTGTGTTCTGAGTTACTTTTATTTCAATTTTCTATCATGTGTTTA
>SAYR01051687.1:0-12174 GCA_004382745.1 Argopecten irradians irradians
AAAATCTATATGAGAAAAAAAGTTTAATACAAGTAAATTTTGACTTCTCAGAGGTGTACATCCTTAAGAAAGTAACAATTTCAAACATACTTTCGCTTGTAATTATTTTTAAAATTAACCAATAAAATTCATTGATTGACCAGCCAAACGTTTACACTATATCGATACATTATAATATACATACTAAGTACTACAATGAATTAACCAGTGGTTACGTGTGAGTTTTTTTATAATGTGTTAAGCGACAGTTTGTTTTCAAAATGGCGTCAGTTTGGCGAATCGCTAAATTAATTGTTGTTATTAGGATGTATTCTTCTGAGGTTTCAGTCCCGTTGAAGTCTCGTTTCAACATAGAGGAAAGAAGTTATGAGATTTTCAAATATATTTTATCAGTATCTGTAGCAAGTTGCCAGATGCAAATTTTGTCAAAAAAATACATTTCTATTTTTAGTAGATTGTTTTTATACGGGGATTTTAAGAAATGGCCCATTTGGCAGCCATTATGAAATTGTGTTTTATATTGCTTCAAGTAGAGCCGCAGTTTTACTTTTTTTTACTTAAATCATTACTGCGCCTGCATTTTTAGCTGTATTAAGCTAATTTTTGCTGCAAATCGTTACTAGGTTCGTAGTAATTAAAATATTGAGCATTAATATGTGAAACGATACACTTTTGTGACTTTATTTTTACATTTAATGGTAATTTGGGCACTTTTATTTTTTACTCTAAAATACTGAAAAATAACAAAAATTCAAATGGGGCAAAAAAGTAAGCACACGGACCCCCAATTTTTCTTCCTGATTTAGAAAGAACAACTGTTTCCCTAATGATATGCAAAATAATAACAAAAGTTTAATACCAGAACTTTTTCTATAAAGGGTTAAATTTGGGAAAAATGGCTGAAAATGGTGCATTTGGTAGCACAAAATTAAGGGGTAGGGGTAGCATAAGTTGTTATTCTGAGAAAAAAAATATTAGTCTTATTGATCAAAACTGGTATATATTTAAAGAAGACTACTAGAAAATGAATTCTACAAACATTCATACATATCAAACACCTCATTAGGAAATTATGGCTTTAATCTCTATCTTATATGGTCAACACGGAAAAAATTCCCATAAAATCCAATATTTTGTCAACTAGGTGTCTTTGAGTGACAAATGCTCAAAAACGAGCACACGGACATATGTTTTTTCTTCCATTTTCTTTTATGGTATGAACTCCTTTTTCCAAAAATCTATATGAGAAAAAAAGTTTAATACAAGAAAATTTTGACTTCTCAGAGGTGTACATCCTTAAATGCTTTAGACTAATGAACAATATCCTCTGTGGGTATAATGTCATATATTGTGTTTAATGAGGTTACTAATGGATTCTGAAATATCTTATGATCGGTTTGCATCAAATCTGTAATTTGAAAGCCAGGACGAAACAAATTAATTCACACTCTTCGTTCGGTTGTATCGTAACAGTTAATCCTAGCACCGGCATGCATCGATAATGAAAGCAGTTTCACAATGCGTTTTATTTGCACACTTGTGTTTAATTAAATATAAATGTTACTTATTTATCTAACAAATTATTCAAATAGCATGTCATCAGACTTTTTTAAAAGTTTTAGGAATCTGATCTGTTTCTGTCGTATCATTTTCGTGTAAAAAATGGTAAATAAAACAGCATTCGGAAAATATGCATATGCAAGAGACATAAGAAAATTTAAAATTAGCTTCAATAAACATGATCAAAATAGTACTGTTTTCAATATATTTAAATGAATGTTATAAACAACCACTGCAAGTTGTAGGAGTCGGTGTAGAGCGAAAGCAATTTAAAAAAAAATGAAACCGTTTTTTAGCTCACCTGGTCCGAAGGACCAAGGTGAGCTTATGCCATACCGTGGCGTCCGGCGTCCGTCGTCCGTCGTCCGTCGTCCGTCCGTCCGTCCGTCCGTCAACAATCGACTTCTTCTCCATAACCGCTGGTCGGATTTCAACAAAATTTGACTGGTAGCATCCTTATGGGCTACTAACTGAAAATTGTACAAATGATGGGGCTGACCCCCCAGGGGCCTGATCATGAGGGGCGGGGCCAAAAGGGGTCAATTTGGCTATTTCCATATAAACGACTTCTTCTCTGAAACCAAGCATGGGATAGCACCCATAATGCAATGGTAGCATCCTTATAGGGTGGGGATTCAAAATTGTACAAATGATGGGGCTGACCCCCCAGGGGCCTGAGGGGCGGGGCCAAAAGGGATCAATTTGGCTATTTCCATATTAACGACTTCTTCTCTGAAACCAAGCATGGGATAGCATCCATAATGCAATGGTAGCATCCTATAGTGTGGGGATTTAAAATTGTACAAATGATGGGGCCTGACCCCCGGGGGCCTGAGGGCGGTCAAATGGCGGTCAATTTGGGCTATTTCCATATAAACGACTTCTTCTCTGAAACTAAGCATGAGATAGCACTCATAATGCAATGGTAGTATCGTATAGGGTGGGGATTAAAAATTGTACAAATGATGTGGCTGACCCCCGGGGGCCTGATGGCGGTCAAAAGGGTCAATTTGGCTATTTCCATATAAACAACTTCTTCTCTTGAAACCAAGCATGGATAGCACCCATAATGCAATTGTAGCATCCTTATAGGGTGGGATTCAAAATTGTACAAATGATGGGGCTGACCCCCCGGTGGCCTGAGGCGGGGTCAAATGGGGTCAATTTGGCATTTCCATATAAACGACTTCTTCTCTGAAACTAAGCATGAGATAGCACTCATAATGCAATGGTATTATCTTTAAGTTGGGGGATTCAAAATTGTACAAATGATGGTGCTGACCCCCCGGGGGGCCGTGAGGGCGGGGTCAAAAGGGCCAATTTGGCTATTTCCATATTAACACTTCTTCTCTGAAACTAAGCATGGTATAGCACCCATAATAGCAATGGTGGCATCTTTATAGGGTGGGGATTCAAATTGTGCAAATGATGGGGCTGACCCCCAGAGGGCATGACGGGGGGGGGGGTCGAAAGTGGCAATTTGGCTATTTCCATTTAAACGACTTCTTCTCTGAAACTAAGCATGGTATATAGCACCCATAATACAATGGTAGTATCCTTATAGTGTGGGGATTCAAAATTGTTGCAAATGATAGGGCTGACCCCGGGGGCTGAGGGGCGGGGTCAAAAGGTGGTCAAAATCCAATATATATATGACTTTTTCTCTGCAACTTAACATGGGATTACGCTCATAATGCAATGGTTACATCCTTATAGGGTTTGGATTCAAAAATTTTGCAAATGATGGGGCTGACCCCCCGGGGGCCTGAAGGGTGGGGTCAAAAGGGGTCAATTTAGCTATTTTCCATATAAACGACTTCTTCTCTGCAACTAAGAAGGGAAGAGCACTTATAGTGCAATGTAGCATCCTTATAGGGTTGGGATTTGAAATTGTACAAATGATAGGGCTTGACCCCGGGGCCTTAGACGGCAATAGATGCGAAGGTCCAAAAGGTCAATTAGGCTACTATTTTTCATATAAATTACTTTGTCTCTGAACCTATGTATGGATAGCATATTTTATGGTATCAATAGCATCATGGTATGTTGTATTCAAAATTAAACTTTGGAGTCAATTTTGCTATTTTTCTAATTGTCAGAGTCTTGTTGGATAATTACTAACAAAAAACCAGGTTGAGCGATACAGGCCCTCTGGGCCTCTTGTTATATATAGCTATTATTATATCACTTAAACACTATAATGGATTAATAAACAAGTGCCCACTTTATTTGTTGAGAAATGATAAATACACATTACTGGTATGCCTCCCTTGGCACCGCCTCACTTTTGGCCTTGCGTGAGCGTTCGCCCCTGTGAGGAAGGCTCTAGGTTCTGTCCCCTGGCCGAGACACACCAAAGTTCTATAAAAGTGGTAGTTTCTGCTCCTGCTTTAGCGGCTCAGCAAACGGGGAGTGGGACGACCGGTTGGGGTGTGTTGCTTGGTGTCTTCGGCGGCAGCTTCAGTGATATAAAGTACCTGAACCGTTTAACGTTCCAAATTTGCGTTTCGTTTGCGTTATTCCGTTAGCAATCGTTAGCGTAGCAAATCGTTTATCGTTAATCGTTATCGTTTGCGTTTAGCAATCGTTAATCGTTAGTTGCGTTAGCAATCGTTTGCCGTAATCGTTAGCAGGATCCAATATCCGCTAACGTTAACCACTAAAAATAGAACCAAATACCGTGAGACGCTTTGACGATCCGGATTTTTTTGTTCATTTTTATTCTTCTAAGATTATGTACATTTACCGTTACGTGTAAAGCGATCAATAAAAAAATAAAGTTATATGTATTTTATATCTCTTTTGGTTTTATAGATGTTTGTTAAGATGTGGTTTGAAATAGAAATATGTATCAAGATCGTATACAGTGTACATGACGTTCCGATCCGTGAAATCGTTCTAAAATACTTCGTATTTAAATAACAGGTCATTTTTTTATCAGTCTAGTTATCTGATTTTTCACTTTTTTATTATTGTCAGAAACATATATCATATATGTATAATATTTCTGTTATTATTATTATTTCTGCAAAAGCCAATTCAAATATTAACGAAAACTGTCTTATAGAATATAAATGTCAAAGGCATTATTTTGAAAAGAAATCCACGACAACTGAAAGATACACAAGAAAATAGCTAAAACAAATAATAAACATATTAAAATATTATTACAAACACTCTGCATAATATTGTTCTGTTATGTAAAATATTATCAATGTATGAAGAAAGCAAAAAAAAAAAAAAAAAAAAACCTCGGGGAATTTGTAAATAAATTCGTGAAGTTACATTACATGTACATATTTTTAAAACGCAAAATATATGGTACTGGTATTTATATGAAAATGGAAAGGAATTGAAAAGTTGAAAAACGTTTGCATTACTTCACATACAAGAATGTGCGTATGGTACGAGATTATACCTACTCTACAGTAGTAACACGTGTACAGAATTCGAACTGTGCAGGTACGTTACATCTTAAGCCTTCACACGTACTGTACGCGCGCGTGTCAAATCACACGGATATACGTTTCTGCTCTATCAATAAAAACTTGACAATCACCCTTCCAATGTGTTTTGTTGTATATTTGTACCTGGAATCTCTTCAATTCCCAGCGTGACGCGAACGGGTATTTTACCTGTACAGGTATGTAGGTCACGACACGTGTTATTTTAGCCAAATTTATTTTATCGCCATGCAAATTTTTTTTATCAAATTATCAATCGTTTACAATCTGTGTTTTAGTCCTTACTTGCTTTTTCTTACCCTGAACTTTATTCCTGATATTAATGTATGACTTGTAGTTTGGCCCTAAATGACCTTAGTTGTCGATGGGCCATAAAACTCAAAACAAACAAAAACCCTGTGTCGACCCCCTGTCGCTGGCCACGGGCGAAGTTCAACCTGTAATTAAACACCATCTTGGGAGGGAGATTAACTTTATACCCAACTTACCTGTGCCCCGTACAATTGACAGAACATTTCACGTACTGTATGTCCTATTTGAAATTGGTGTTTACAATATGCTTTCCTATAATACAATGTATTACGTTGGAATGAATTAGCTACACCTACACATTGTATGAATAATTAATTTGTTTATAACTGTAAATTGAAGGAGTTGCTTGATGTGAAATGTGATCAAATAACTTTATTTCTTACACCAGTTTACCAAAAACGTTAGAAAAATTGTCGTAATGCCAATTTTACAATCTTCATAGTGCATACATGTTACATGTATGCATGTGCATCGCTGTCTTCATCGTCGTGTCATCAATGATTATACATTATTGACTGAATGTGAAATAAATAACTAGAAGTGAAATATTTTAATTCTTTATATCTTTATTATATGCATGAACTACGTGTATATAATAAGAGAACTGCAAAATCTTTATACAGTAGCTGTGACCAGAAAACATATATGTTTTTGCTGTGACGTAATTAACGTACATTTGTAAATGTACGACCATAAATTGGATGCCTAGTTAATTGTAAGCAATGAGCTTTTATATACAAATATACTGATATATACATTATTCATGAATGCACACCCTAGTAATATAATCCGTTGCTGAAAAAATATTCCGAAATAGATTTTTCATGGTACAATGTAAGCGGAAGAGCCTTTCGACAATCTGAAAAAAAAACAAACTGAAACTAGTGATTGATGCGGGAACACTATAAAACGTAACTTATTACAATATTGTTGAGTTATGAAAATATCGATAATAGAAATCAAAGCATATCATATAGACAGCGATGATAGTATTTATTATATCTAAGTCTCGATATAGATGGAAATTGATTACTGCATTTTAAATGTGTATGTGGGAAAATCTTTATTCGTCATGTTGACTTTATTGTGCTATATCAGTAAAGAGTTGTGTGACCAATTTGTTATTTCTTAAATATCGGGCAAATATGACACTTTAGAATTAATACCATTCTTTCTTATACATACAGTTGCCACATGTAATTCATTTTTGTAAACGTACATGTTGTACATGTAAAGTGGAACTTCGCATTGAGTACAGTCGTCTTTGACTTCATCTTGTCCATATAGTTTTCATAGGTAAAAAATCCTAAACATATTCCCGTATTTCAGAACGTCAAGATCCGTAATTTATTAACCGTCAAGCCGTGTCCGTGATTATAACAATAGTACTTCCGGTTTATCCTAGCCGATCGTTTGGCGTTGCGTTAGCCGGTATTGCGTTAATCGTTGATCGTTAATCGTTAGCGTTAGCAATCGTTAGCGTTAGCTAACGAAGGATTTTTTTGCGTTGCGTTTGCGTTAGGCTGGGAATGTTAAACGGTTCAGGTACTGTAGCACTATAAAAAGGGCAATAGTTCCACTATACAAGAGGACACAACATGAATATACCGCGCAAGTCACCCGTAAACACGCACCTTCGCACCAACGATACCACGACCTCAACACACCGCATACATGGAGGCCGTCCTTACATGACCATAGCTGTTAATAGACGATTAAACAAACAAACAAACAGTATCATGTAGGAGCACTAGAGCTAGCTACTTCAATACCAAATTCAGTATTTTTATTGAATATTTATTGAATATTAATTTGGTAGCACACTGCCATTGGCGTAGTACGCAGACATTTCATAAATCGCCGAAAATCAATGGGACCGTTTTTTATATTAAATGGAGTTCTTTAAGGCCTATATACTAAAACTTTCGGGCAATAATTACAAAACTGAGGTTTAAAAATTGATCTTCTGTATCTAAGTATAAACAACTTAACATAATTTGCAGACAAGTCTGGAGCTGAAGATTTTGCAGCAATGCATACAGTATCTTCAAAACAAAGTTTTGAAAAAGGAAAAGACAGCCTTGTGGACTGGAAAAGTGCTGTCATGCACTAATTTAAGGAGACGTCCCGGAAAAGAAAAAGACAGCAAAAACAACTAGAGTTAGGGAGGATCAGACTGCTAGTGAGCACTGAACCAGGTTACACCCTCTAATTCGAGTACTTCTGAAACAGAAAATCAGAAGATGAATTTGAATCCCAAAAAATACAAACAAAGGAAGCAGAATTCTATAAAGCCGCCTACTGGAAAAACGGAAATCCATGGAGGACACAGAAAATGCAGACAGCTGCTTATTTCAAGAAAAATAAATCTTTTTCTTTTATTCTAATAACTGTAAGTCTTACAAAATATATCTTTGTTATTTTATTTTCCACATTATGCAGCAGGCTAGGCAAGGCATAATTAATCTACTATAAATGTAATCAAGACCGTTTTTTCTTACTTTCATTTCATTCTTATGTTTAATTAACCAAAGACTTCATGATAATTAGGCGAAATAGTGCTAGAATTGTACCTGCTGCCCCTATTGCATGATCGTAAAAAGGCGACTAAATTTAGGATATTATCTTTCTATTCTTCTAACTGACTTTATCCTTCCTAATGCCTCCCTTAGGCACCGCCTCACTTTTGGCCTTGAGTGAGCGTTTGCCCCTGTGAGGAAGGCTCTGGGTTCTGTCCCCGGCCCGAGACACACCAAAGTCTGTAAAAGTGGTAGTTTTCCTGCTCCCTGCTTAGCGCCTCAGCCAAAAAGGGAGTGGGACGACTGGTTCGCTCCGTTGTCAGTATAATGTGACCGGGTGGGTGTGTTGCTTGGTGTCTTTCGGCGGCATGCTTCAGTGATATAGCCACTATAAAAAGGGCAAAGGTTCCACTATACAAGAAGACACAACATGACAAGAGGCCCAGAGGGCCTGTATCGCTCACCTGGTTTGTAATGCCAAGTTCTGTTCCCCTTCCCCCAAGGATGTTTTATGGCCAAATTTGGTCACAATCCAAGCAAAAGTTCTAGAACAAGAAGTGATTTATAGGATTACCCTCTATTTCCCCTATTGGGCCCCACCCGTCCTACCCTCGGGGGGCCAGAGTCAAAATTTATACAAGTTCTGTTCCCCTTCCCCCAAGGATGTTTGTGGCCAAATTTAATTACAATCCATGCAGAACTCTATGACTAGTAGCGATTTAAAGGATTAACCCTCATTCCCCTATTGGGCCCCGCCCCTCCTGCCCCCGGGGGACCAGAGCCAAAATTTATACAAGTTCTGTTCCCCTTCCCCCAAGGATGTTTGTGGCCAAATTTAATTACAATCCATGCAGAACTCTATGACTAGTAGCGATTTAAAGGATTTACCTCTATTTCCCCTATTGGGCCCCGCCCCTCCTGCCCCCGGGGGACCCAGAGCCAAAATTTTATACAAGTTCTGTTCCCCTTCCCCAAGGATGTTTGTGGCCAAATTTAATTACAATCCATGCAGGAACTCTATGACTAGTAGCGATTTAAAGGATTTACCTCATTCCCCTATTTGGCCCCGCCCCTCTGTCCCCGGGGGTCAGAGCCAAAATTTATACAAGTTCTGTTCCCCTTCCCCAAAGGATGCTTGTGGCCAAATTTGGTTACATTCCATTCAGAACTCTATGACTATTAGATTTAAAGGATTTACCTCTATTTCCCCTATTGGGCCCCACCCGTCCTACCCTCGGGGGGCCAGAGTCAAAATTTATACAAGTTCTGTTCCCCTTCCCCCAAGGATGTTTGTGGCCAAATTTAATTACAATCCATGCAGAACTCTATGACTAGTAGCGATTTAAAGGATTTACCTCTATTTCCCCTATTGGGCCCCGCCCCTCCTGCCCCCGGGGGACCAGAGCCAAAATTTATACAAGTTCTGTTCCCTTCCCCAAGGATGTTTGTGGCCCAAATTTAATTACAATCCATGCAGAACTCTATTGACTAGTAGCGATTAAAGGATTTAAACCCTCTATTCCCCCTATTGGGCCCCGCCCCCCTGCCCCGGGGGACCAGAGCCAATATTTATACATGTTCTGTTCCCCTCCCCCAAGGATGTTTGTGGCCAAATTTGGTTACATTCCATTCAGAACTCTATGACTAGTAGCGATTTAAAAGATTTACCTCTATTTCCCCTATTGGGCCCCGCCCCTCCTGCCCCCGGGGAACCAGAGCCAAAATTTAAACAAGTTCTGTTCCCCTTCCCCAAAGGATGTTTGTGGCCAAATTTGGTTACATTCCATTCAGAGCTCTATGACGAGAAGCGATTTAAAGGATTTACCTTTATTACCCCTATTGGGCCCCGCCCCTCCTGCCCCCGGGGGGTCAGAGCCAAAATTTATACATGTTGTGTTCCCCTTCCTCCAAGGATGTTTGTGGCCAAATTTAGTTACATTCCATTCAGAACTCTACGACAAGTAACGATTTAAAGGATTAACCTCTATTTCCCCTATTGGGCCCCGCCCCTTCTGCCCCCGGGGGACCAGAGCCAAAATTTATACAAGTTCTGTTCCCCTTACCCCAAGGATGTTTGTGGCCAAACTTGGTTACATTCCATTCAGAACTCTATGACTAGTAGCGATTTAAAGGATTTACCTCTATTTCCCCTATTGGGCCCCGCCCCTCCTGCCCCCGGGGGACCAGAGTCAAAATTTATACAAGTTCTGTTCCCCTTTCCCAAAGGATGTTTGTGGCCAAATTTGGTTTACATCCATGCAGAACTCTTATGACTAGTAGCGATTTAAGGAAATGTTGACGGATGGACGGACGGACGACGGACGGACGGACGGACGGACGGACGGACGGACGACGGACGCCGCGCCATGACATAAGCTCACCGGCCCTTCGGGCCAGGTGAGCTAAATATACCTTTATTCAAGACAGGTTCAACATTTGGCTGCAAAGAAAAAATGCAAGCCATGGAAGTTGAAAACAGAGTGCTTAAAGAACAGATAGCTAAACTTGAGGAGGAAAATTGTCAGCTTCGCGTCTGCCGAACACCAGGTATTATTATATAGTTAAAAAGAAATCAAACAAAATAATATTCAGCATTGTACTTTGATATTTTCCATTTTACACCAGTATAAAAATACTTGAAAACTACCAGTCACTGTTAATGTGAGAACAATGTAGACAAAGAATAAAATATTTCTGAGTTCATATCTTCCCTGATTTAATACAACTTAACTAAGAGCATGAATGTTATTATGAGAAAGTAATTAGTATAGTTTTTGCAATCACAGATTGTTAGATGAAATTAATGATAATAAAAGAAGCCAGAATAATTTTAACATTGTTTTTCTTTATTTTAGCACCGTCAGAATCACATAAATTGATTGATGAGCTGAAGGGTGTCATTAGGAGATGGGAAAACAGGTGTGGACAACAGGTTGGGAACACCAGCATATTAAACTTGAAGTGGAAAGTACACCTTTTAGATCACCAGCTCAATCGTCAACTATCATACCTAATGTCATGACGACCTGTCCACTTGAGTCATCACCATTGTCGACTATCAGACCTAGTGTCATGATGACCAGTCCACTTGAGTCCGACACCAGTATAACTGAGAGTCCAGTCAATCACAATTCCAGCAGCAGTAATTCCTTAGACCACTTCCTTCAACCGGGAGAAGGAAAGGTATGATATTTTCACCATATTCTTTTAATAGGCTTTTATGACAAGTTGCAGTAAATTTTTTCTCAAAATTGTTTTAGTTATCATAACCAATGGCTCCTTTTTGGACACAAAATCACGATTAGAGCCACTTCTTTATGCAACTAAAGTTAAAGTTAAATGCCATAAGGCTGTTTTGACTACTGGTGGTTTGTTTCAAGAGATTGGGCCATTACTTTATTCTTAATAACTTTCAATGTTAATGAACTCGTTTTGATAATTAGATGAAATTATATTCCAGATACCACTGATTGAGGGACACAACCTCTTCATTGATGGGACGAAACTCCATATCATGAGGAGAAAGTCCCAATCCTGCTACGGTCCCTCCTGGATTATTATTTTGATGCCAGGTTCCTTCAGAGCCATTCTGCTACTGGCGAGAAGTCTAGCAAACCTGCTCTGCCTCATGCCATCGTTGACCCTATCAAAGGTATCATATATGTTATATATATAGCACAGACCTGTTTACCCGAAAAATTGTCCATGTATAATAGCCACGATTGAAATGTGTAATTTTAACCTCCAATGTGTAATTTTTAGATTTGTTCATTAGCTAATTGATGTCCCTCTGTTCAATCTGAATATATCATAAAACTTGCATATTTCAGGCATTTACTGTTTATCATTATTTATGTGCATGTTCTTCTCCCATTGATTGTGGAAATGAACGTTTTACTAAGTCATGTATGAAAAATATCTCCTTCAGTCAGGTACATACAGATATACTCTATAATAGATGATAATCATTATAGAGTTTTTAGTGTTTCAAAGAGCCCCAACTGAATTCAGGACACAAAGACAGTGGTAGTATGGATGTGCATATCTAAATAATAAACACATTATTGACAGTTGATTTTCATAATGTTTTTTATACTGAACATAACAATTTGTAAGATAAGCCAAAACAAAAACGAAGTCAAAGTACTGAAAGTACTAAATGGCTCGGTCTCGATATTACGAGGAATATATTTCTAAGGTCAATACAACTGTAGTTTTGTACAATAAGAAATCAATTTGGCTGGTGTTCCTTCCAGTTTGGACTTTTGAGAATTCCTTGGACACCATGGTGTAAAATAAGAGACACATACTAAAATCTT
>SAYR01051728.1:5785-200154 GCA_004382745.1 Argopecten irradians irradians
ACAGTGTTCTAGATGAATTATTTTTAGATTTTATAACAATACATTTTAAATATACCATTTGAACATTGTTATGTTTTTAAGTTAGATATGTTTTTAACATTTATGTAACAGAAAATAGGTGTATAAAATGATAACTGGTAAACAGTATAACCCCTCGGACGTTTTTGTTTATTTGAAATCCTATCACATGTTTTAATTTGGCTATTTCGATATGTGATTGTGTGTAATGCCAGTATTACGAATAGATGTGCCTATACAAATGTATAAGCAGTAGAATGAAAACCAGTAACTCAATATTGATGTCGATACTTCATGATTGATATTTGTTATGTATTTCCACTCCGCAACGCTACCGGTTAAACCGTATCAGAGATCAGAAAATATGGCACGTACTTCACAGAATGTTTCCGTTCAAATCCTTAAAAGTACAAGCCAGAGTATTGCGACTGATAGAAACAAAACAAAAAATAAGTGCATGTACATCCCCGCTATAGAATCGATTATTCCGACAAACGTACACTCGTCCATTGTATATTTCGACTTTAAAAACGGATTCGTATTGTTTCACAGGTCAAAGATATTTATGTTTGTATTTTTACAATTATTAATCGCTTTCAATTTTTGTACATTTAGCTAGGCGAAGTGCTGCATAGATTAATATATCTGAATAGATTATAGATTTCAACGTATCGTGTTTCTGTTATACACGAGGAAAGCTGTTAATAACACTATATACATAAGCATATAATATGAACTACCTCACCAGACCCCCTTTGTCGACCACATGCGAGATGAGCTATTGGCTCAATGAGGTATCAAGTTTAAATAAATTTGCTATTAATATTATTGATATGGTTCGCTGGTACCGAGATCTATCATTATCACTGCAGGCCACAGCTCATATACGACCAAATATATCAATAAGTACTTGTTAAAGATACATATGTCGTTCTTTACAATGTACGTGTTGTTTTAAGAGAATGTTTTTGTATCGTAAAGAAGTCATAATTCATTGTGTTAGACGTACATCTGTAACCAACAACTGACTCATTTTGCACATCTTAGATTATATCCAAAAATATCTGACATAAAAGCTATTCAAAATAAATAATATTTTGAAAATGGACAAAATTCGTGATCTATTCAGTACTGTATTTGCTGCCATGCGCTTAGGGTAACTGTTAATCTGCGTAAGAATTAGAAAACGGTAATCGAAGTATTATAAATTTTGGGAACTCTGAAATTGATTTGTAATTTCAAGCTGATAGTTGTAATAATCTGAATGTTTCTACGTAATGGTGACCTTGTTTTTCTCGTTTTAGACGAAAATGGAGTATAAACAGAGTAAAATACATAAATACCATTTGTTTATATCTAAATAGTATTGTTACATATTTGAACTCCCCCTTTAGAAATTATAATAAAACAATAGTTCTCAGATTGACGTATCACTTATCACAATAAAATGAAACAAACATTGCAAGCAGCTGTGTTCCACTAAGTTTATGTGTACAGAGGTACAGAGCTAAATACCAAAAATGTCTTAAACATAAATCTGGGAGACAAAAATCTAAATTTTTCAGAAATGATGTCTTTGATTGTCATTAAATTTTGCCAGTACAACAATCAGAATAGTGATGATTTTGAGCCATAGAATTGAAATGGAACATTATTTTATTATTCGGTTCCAATACGGAGAAAATAAAATAATGATAATGATAATAAAAAATAGGTGTTTCAATAGAAGGAGGATTTGATGTTTATATCATACATATAAGAACGGTAATAACCTGCTTTGTATAGCGATATATAACAACCTGGCAAAATATCTTTTTCTCGGTCGCATAGTAGACTTCAATAATTTCAGCCTGAATCTTCATGTTGATGGAAGGTCATTGGATCGTGACAATATCGATGACGCCATAATTTCCATTATGACGTTATCACACATACAATAAGTTAAATTAGGATACTCATGCTCTCAAAAACATTTTGCATTAAAAATAAAGGTTTCGTATTGCAAAAGTTTGTTATTGTCTGTTTAAGACGGGACATGTCTTTTGGGACACACCGTATATATATGTGTATTTCATTAGAACGAGCAATACAGCTGTATAAGATATAATTATCATAAACCGGCCAGGATGGTTGCGGTCAGATAACCCGGTTGAACTAATGTTTCACATCATTGGACAGATCTATCATGAGAAGCAAATATATTTGCAAATGACCTAGGCAAAGTTTCCTTTGGGTTTTTTATTTAGTAAATATTATAAACGCATTTAGTCCAGTTCTGTATGAAATATAGGATAATCTATCTTTTTATCTTTCAGAGATCATTATTGTGGAATACAACTCGATAACAACAAACTTGGTCACCAAAGAAAACAAAAGCTGAGGGAAGAGTAATGAAAAACCTTGAAGAGAATGTTTGGAAAAGAGACTCATATAATTTTGATTAGAAATACAATATTTGTATCGTGCCATTGAACTTTTCGGAAGACAGTAAAACTCTAATTGTGAAACACAAAACAAAAAAAAACAATTCTCATTCCGTTTCTACTACTAGAAAAAAACAACAGCTGATCATGATGTTTTAGTTTAAACAAAATCAAATTTCAACTTCGAGTAAAGGGGGTTCAACAAAACAAAACATTGCGATTTTATGCTTACTTTTCTGAACACATATACTTTGCTAATCTCCATATATTCTATATATCTTAACATGATTTTGTTGACAAAAATAATTTCCAATTAAATATGTGTAGATACCTTAACATTATAAAACAATGTTAGTAGATGAAAGCATTTGATAAAGCCGTTACCTTTTAATAAGACTACGCATACAGATACAAGCAATGTAATAAGACTTATTGTGAAATGAGTTTTGCTTCCTTCGTGTGCAGGTATGCAATATAGCTCTTTGTGTTCAAATATGATAACTAGTTACCAATATACAACAACAACGTTAGGTATATATTTTGTTTCTAAAACCCCTGTCAATGTGTCCCATTGGGAGTGTATGCCTGGCCAAGTGAATTTCAGTTAAACATTACCGATACCATTGGGATTATACCTGTAAATGTTTTCTTCCAAATTGTCATGCCGATAAAATCAGCCAGAACATATCAATACATACATGTATGTGTATATTAAAGTACCGTTCCGTTCCGAAATATTTATGTCGGGTTCCTAATTAGACAGATTCAGGTGGAAACATATACATCTATTAGTTAGTGTTCGTATCCGTTCTCACAATTATGGTTCGGACAAATGTAGTTGAATAATATAGACTAGCAATAAAGTCAGCGGTCGGTAAAGTAACGCAACCACTTTGCTTTTATCCGCCACTAGAATAAAAACTGAATGTCTCCTAACTGAATAAAAATATTAAATGTACAGTAGACACTGTGTTTGCGTTATGTATATTTTTTATATATCGCATACGTTAACATTTATATAATATCGAATAGTCCCTACCTTGAGAGAGACAGATCACTACTTTCGAGGAATAAATATACATGTGTATGATTAATTCGGACATTTTTCGAAACTTGTACGATGTAGGGAATTCGCTACATTGAGAGGCCAGGGATCTTTGCATCTCCATTTTTCAAACGATGTAGGGAATTCCCAACATTGAAAATCTATGTATATGAACCTTTCAGGCGTTTAGTACGATGTAGCCAATTCGCTACATTGAAAGACAATGTTTTTTTTGCATCTCAATATTTCAGACGACGTAGGGAATTCGCTACATTGAAGCGCACGGTATATGAACTTAACGGCCATTTTCAAAAAGATACACAATGTAGGGAATTCCCTACATTGAGAATGTAGGGAATTCCCTACATTGAGAGGCCAAGCATATATATACCTCATTATTTCAGACGACGTAGGGAATTCGCTACATTGATAGGCCAGGGATCTTTGCATCCAAATTTTTGAAACGATGTAGGGGATTCGCTACATTGAAACGCAAGGTACATGTATCTGAACCTTTCGGACGTAGGGGATTCGCTACATTTGAACGCAAGGTTTCTGAACCTTTCGGACGTTTTCAAAAAATTGTACGATGTAGGAAATCCCCTACATTGAAGATCCATATATATGAATCTTTCGAACGTTTTCAGAAAAATGTGTGATGTAGGGAATTCGCTACATTGAAACCCCATGTAACTTTGCATCTCAATATATCAGACGATGTAGGGATACGCTACATTGAAAGGCAAGACAATGTAGAAAAATAAGACGTTGTAGGGAATATGCTACATGTGAAGACAAGGAAAAGGCAAACATATAGCAATATCCTTTCCTCAAAGTATCCCAATTTCGAAAAAAAGTAGGAAATGACTCAAAATCGCTTCTTAATGGCTTAAATGGGAAAGGTGAAATAGTTTCATCTTATTTGGAATCGCGTTTGATGTTTTTAAAGTGTTCAATTAAAGTATTCGCTATTTTTTGCTTGTCATCATGGACGCTTCATGGAATTTGCCTCTGTCCAGTTGGCATTCATTTTGGCTTTGAATGCCAACTGAAAAACGTTCAATGCTTAAACATAAATATAAAATATATAGTGTATCTCATGTTAAATGTACTTTGTACATTTTATTTGTTACTCTATTTTCATATGAATATCGATAGAAGCGTTACGGCTAAAACATGAATAAGGCCGAAAAAGTGCCTGACCGACCCTAATTTTTTACCCCCGACCCTAATTTTTTTCCCCCACTTTTCTACGAAAAAAATATTAAAAAGTCGGGATTTTGATCTCAGACTCCGGTTCCGGCCATCATTTTAGAGTGGAAGACACTAAAAAAAATCCTCCCGATCGACCGACCCTATTTTTTTTGCCAATATAACCCTAAACAAACATATTTTTTTTGCGAAAGTTTACAAGTAACATCCACTTACTGATCAAGACGTCATAATTTGGACAGAGTGCACGTGTTCTTTCAACGCCAACATATTTTTCAACAATGGCTACATATATAGGTACTGTAGCTATATATAGGTGTGGTTTTAGGTGAGCTCATTTATCCTCACTTGCACATTGTCCGACGCTTAATTAGGCCAATTATATAATTTACTCAATTAATTGTTGGTGACACGAATAATTAGTACTGGTCTTACAACGAGACAATGGAGTTATTACGTTAATGACAACAATGGATAATGATGACTGGAGTTGTTTATAATAATCCATCGTCCATTTTAATCGGCTGTGAGTGACTACTCGTCATTCGGTAACACAGGTATATATGTACTGTATTACTGAATTGGTCAACTGTGACCATTACCTGATAACACTGTCAGGTATACTGCAGGTCAGTAAGTGTGAAGACTGGGAAATATTTTATCAAGATTATAACAGGAGGATTCTGTTCTTCACAAACACAAACGTCGACATTTTCTAACCATTTGCAGGTCCATGGTAAGTATACAATAACGTTGATTCAAAAAACTTAACTTAAATTAGCCTGAATGTGTATATGTTTGTCCCTATCTGTTCTCCTGTGTATGCATTTAAACATTTTGTCCGGCTCTTCGCCTAGATCTTCTATGTTTTCATTATGCTGTATTTGTCTGATGTATGTGACCAATCATCTAAACGTCACACATAAAACTGTTACTGAGTTCGTAATGTATAATATTGGGAAACACCGTATTATTATACAAACTGTTTAGGCCCTAAAACCGATCCTTGTGGAACTCCTAGTGGAACCTCACTCCAGGAAGAAACCACAGGGATATGAGAACTAGTTATAGATTATATAATCATGGACCCACCAAAGTGCCCTAAGACATTTTTTGGCGTTTAAGAGGTCTAGGTTAAAAAAATCATACTCTACATGGTACTATATACGAGAAGAGTGGAAAGCCTTAAACTCCAAATTTCTAACCCGACTACATTTAGCGGCTATAAAACACATTTCTATTACATCGTCATAAAAACGGTTTCTACCGTTGGAAAGAGCGATAATTTTGCTTTCAAAAAATCATCCTATACATCTATACAAAGTGCCGTCATTAAGACGATATAAGCCCTATTATTACAGTCATCTAATTAAAAATGCATACTGGTTTCGTGGCTGATATAATATGCATGAGCGAGGCTTCGGCTGCAATATGACTGGCCAGCTATAATTAAAGTACTGAAAGTACTGCTGCGGTAAAACTTCTGGATGATAGGAGTTGATTCGAGTGTTAAAGATTGATAAGTCAATGGTTATATTATCAGTATAACTGCAAATTGGAAAACGATCCAAAGAAAACAGGACTTAAACTAAGGCTGAAAAACTAATACAAATAATTGTTTTTTATTTGGTCGTAATAATTTATCACATTGATTTATTTTCTCACATTTTGTACAGGTCCAGTTATTCTAAATACACATAATGCATTTCAGTGCAGAACCTTCAATCAAAGAGGAAGTATTTATGTTGTCAAGTTTATATAAAGAAAAGTTTCAGCATTATGGTGACTTGTAATGTCAAATTAAATTGATTTTTTTTTTTTAAAAACTAAACAGGCATTCTTCAGATATCAAGAAAAAACTTACTGGTTATATTATATAAAATCTCATATAATGTTTAAGCGATACCGTACACGTATTTGACCTTTAATGACTAATATGAATGACATCAAGGATTTCCTTTTTAACAAAAATGTATCTAGCAAGTTTAAGAACACCATACTATCTATAAGTACAAAATTTAATGGTTGTCAGACCGTGTAACATATATAACTAACGTATATTGTCATAAAGGATGACTTTCATGCTTCATAACTTCACGAATACTACTTTGGCAACATATCAGGGAGAAAGAGGGGAAAGAGAGGGAAAGAGAGAAAAAAAAATTCTGTCAGCTATCAGCTGTTTACCGGTATATGCTTTATCAAGTTTCAAGTACATGAATGTATATATATTAACTAAAGAACTAAATAACCTGAGTTAATTAACTAAACGACATGTAAATGGCACGAAGGATGTTTTTTGTCAAAACATGTTAATATTTTTTCTCTATGTCTATCAAGTTTGTAGTACATTACAACATATATTCTAACAAACGGTAACGGCACGAGTTACCTAAATGACAGATATTGTCATCAGTGTCCTTTTCTAACTACAATTTGTAAATATCTTCTTATTAAACATTATGGAAAGTTGTTCAGCAAAATTTGGAGCAAGGATAGGTCCAAAATTCGGATCGCAAATTCACTCAGAAATTTTACTTTGACATGATAATTTACTTTGAAATTTGACTATTGGTTCCAAAACTGTTTTCATAAGGCTTGAACATGATAATTTACTTTGAAATATGAATATTGGTAGAAAAACAGTTCTTATAAAGCTTGGTTCAAGAAAAACATAATTGTAGTATATGATTTAATGAAGGATAGTGACACGCTTACTTTTTACTGTTTTGATGAATTGATACAAATCTATCAGATTAGTACTAATTTTGTGGAATATCACGGTTTTATTATCTGCTATCAGAGAATACCTGAATTAGGCTGACTCTGAAATATGTCAAATTTGTTTCCTACTTACATTAAATATTTCATATTGATCTGTACAATGTAATGAAAAAATAACATACTCCTACCGGGAGGAGAAGATGGGAAGACTTAATTAGTTCAGTCGAATCATTTGAAATGGGTTGATATTTCTAAAATTTCCTTTACAGTAACGAAAATTATAAGCTTCAGTGGTTTCAATATATATTATAGCAGATTCACTCAGCAATTTTACTTTGACATGATAATCTACTCTGAAAAAAACATTGTGTTACAAATTATATAAGTACATTTGCCTAGTACAGAATAGTACGTACATGTATTACAATTTCATTTATATTTTAAACACCTCCGAATTTTCATTTCATTTGCATAAACAACCAAACGATAAGATTTCGTTATAAAATGACACTTAATCCTCTAAACAATAGAACAGCCAACTCTAGATCACTGCTTATTGTTTTGATATTTTCCAAAAGAATTTATGATTTGTCCTTCCTTATATGTACATATTTTCTACTTGTCAAATTTTTGAAATTGATATTTATATATTATGTTTCTCTATACAATGTATTTGTCAAAGAGAACTAATAAAGAAACTTGATGTGGTCATGATCAATGTATCACACCTTCACGCTTGGCTGCACACTGCTACAGATACGAAGAGATGTATATATGGGGTGGTTATCTATCCTTTAATCTTTGAAATATTTTTCTCGAAAACCCAGCTCCCTACCGCTCCGAACCGCTGTAAATGAAAATGTGTATGAGCAAGGGACGTCAGAAACATTATATAACATGTGTTGAGAATATGTATAACAGTATTTACATTAAAACCTATCTATTAAAACCACCCAGTGGTCCGAGTAAAAGTGGTCTTAATAGCGAGGTGGTCTTAATTCTGAGGTGGACCAGGTTTCTTCTATGATCATGACGATCAAGAACAGAAACTCTGTATCCTAGCTGACCGGTACATAATATATGTACTGTATTTTTGTTTCAAAATTGAAATTTTATGAAAAATGCAATATACATGTATATATAAATGTATATTATATATATATTTTTTTTATTTTTTTGTTCAATTTTTTGCATTTAACACATTTACAAATACATGGGACATCAACATAAACTTGACATGACATATACATTACATTTATATAAAAAACATAAGAAACATAACATAGCATGCTGAGTATGTACATGTACGTGTGGGGAAAAAACCAGTTTGATATATTTTGGTTAAGATAAATTTGCAAATTACTATATTTGATCAATTAGTTTTGTCGGCCATTAGAATCTTAATCATATCATATTTTAATGCATGCGTATCTAATCAAAACCAATAATTTACAAATATTTTTTAAAGATTGATAAATTAGGGACATATAATGACTATACCATTTATTTCTAGAGCATAGACATATTTTTTTCATTAAATTAAGTTAATGGTGTGTGCTTACTTAAATCTTAAACTGAATTTCACTGAAGTAATTGTTGACAATCTAAATGAAAATACTTTTTCTAGACATTACTTTCTATTATGTTTTAATTATAATTCAAATACATATCGTTAGTTTAATCAGAGATTTAGATAGTTATTAAATTATCTATGTCTCTGGTTTAATTATCACATAGTATCACCTGAGGTAAATGAGAATCTATGTGTTTTAAAATTGGTATTGATCTGTGTAAATTATTATTAATATTTACGTAAATCGATTTTAATTACCCCGCCATGTGCAATGATTGGTCAAATAATAACTTACGATCACAATCGGTAAAGTGTTTGAAAGACTACTGTGCAATAGTCAAGCGTACTTTTAACTAATGCAAAACACCGATTGTTTACCGCAACAAAATAGATGACACATCTATTGAAATGAGATGATTGACGTACGGTACTTCATAAATATCTGAAATAAGATCAATATATCTCATACATTAAAGAATTTTAATTCCATTGGCGTTACACGTATGAGAAAGAACTGCCTAAATCGTTCGATCTCGCCACCAGAGCTATCGAAAGAACGTTGCATTACTTGTGGTTTCGATCACGTCAACTGCCAGTCACAAGTATGCAAATGATGGCGATTAACACTCTCCTAGTACAGGTAGATAATCTGATAATTAGGTCGACGGAAACAAAAGACTGACTGATGTACCTGCGGGTAGTTGTTCACGGGTTGCTGCGTGCGGGAAGGTGAGGCACAGCGAGGTGTGAAGTCACATGTGCCTGTGGTCATAATCAAATGGTCAATTAGTGTTAATTTAGTGGTCGTTGGGACTATTAAAATTGGTCGTAAAACGGAATAGCGGTGTGATTGTATTTCTGAAGAGAAAAAAAAATCGGAACTGAAAATAAGTGGCCGTAATAGTGGGATGTTCGTAATTTAGTGTATATGCTATACATGTCTATGTTTGGAATAAACTTTTGGAAAATAAAAATAAAATAAAACAAAAATAAATATAAAGACAAAATAAAGAATATTTTCAAGCATGGTGAATTAACAACAAATAAAAATATGAAATAAAAAAAAATAAAATTAACCTGGCGACGATAAGGGTTGAACCCGGACGGTCAGCTTAGAAAGCTCAGGACTTACCACGACACCACTTGTACCTGTTGTTTGCCTTGGGAATATCATTAAGCTACTAATGAAATGCAGTTCACTATATTTTCTTATTTTCTTCGCAATCCACTTAAAATGATATTGATGCTGCTGAATAAGTTTACAGAATGATTCTAAACTAGTTTATATTGTATCTGGGTGCAAATTACAACTACATATACCACAAATGTGTGGTTATTCAGTTTATTCTTCACGACACCAGCCGGGGGGGGGGGGGGAAAAGCTAGTTCCGGAATTGCGATACCAATACTGGTAAAACCAAGTTTTACCGTAAAAAGTCCACAGATGTATATGTTTGAATAGTAACGGCGAACTCCATATATAGATGTACAACGTCCCTGGAAGAGAGACGTCTGGAGATTGTCTGGTACATTATTATCAGTCATTTTTTTGTGTGAGTGTTTTCCGAACACTGGTCTTTGTCAGTTTTTTCCCCGGTAAGGCTGCTTTTTTCGCCGTTGTTTTCATTATGACTGATAGTTTATTTTTGCCTATAGGAGATCGAAGGATGCACCTGTCTTGAACACGAGGGTCTTTGTCATGTGTAACGGTAGCTAGATAGAAAGGATCATCGGGGTTACAATAACCCTCGGGGCGTTTGACTTGGTAAAACATAAACCGTTGCACTGGGCATCTTTCAGGGTCGTATGGAGTTCCATACATCCTCGGTGGACACGCTCGAATCGACCTCAAATTATCCCCGTTTTTTCTTTTGGTCAAACGTTCATGATATCCAAGGTAGTCTATGTCGATATCGGCGTCATGTTTCAGAACAACATCGCCCCAACACATTGCTCTATGTTGCATAGCCCCACCCCTCATACCAAAGTGTAGGGTGTTGTTATAACATTATTAGTTATATAGTCAGTTACTGACCCCCTATAAAGGCATAGAGAGTCAGTAAGATTTATAGGGGGCGAGGGCGTAGCCCGATTAGCAAAAATCTTTCACTTGGGTTGAGATATCCCTGTCCACTTGTCAGATCCATTTCTGTCATACGCACCAGATACAAAGACCTATCGTGACGCTCTCCGGAAGTAAGAATATTCCAGGATTAACTTTTTTTTTGATGTTATGGAGATATTACTAGAAATATTGAGTGTACTATAAATAAACCACGAAGTGGTTTATAGTGAAAGTATACTCAGATATTTGTGTTATATCTTCAAAACATAAATAAATATATCCAAATTAATCCTTATAATTCTAAATTTCTAAATATAATCTATTAAAAATTCAGAATTCATTTTGGAACTCTTTTTCCATTAAAATAATTACGCCGTTATATCAGCCAATCAGAAGAGACGTTACAGACGGCGACGCTACTTTTCCCCTTTACGGTCTGATAAAGTCAATGTTTTCAGCCAATGAAAATACTTGTTACAAGCAAAATTGAATTATACATGTATAAAATGATATTAAAATCATGCTGTTGTTTTTCCAGGACATTTGCCTTGACATTACTTATAATAAAGCGACGGGAGACCTTCAAAGATTACGACACTCGGTACAGATGATACAGTCAAACATTGCACTATACTGATGGTAAATGATTTCGTGATGCAGCCTACATACAGTAATGGAGAAAGTCCTGTAACAGACACTGGAAATCAATCTTATACATGTCGTATCTGTGATAAGGACTTCAAGACTTTAAGTAACCTAAAGAGTCGCCTCAGGATACATACTGGTGAGAAGCTGTACAAATGTGATGTATGTGTTAAGGGATTTAGTCCGATAGGTAGCCTAAAGACACACCTTAGGACACATACAGGAGAGAAACCTTACGAATGTGATGTCTGTGGTAAGGGGTTTAGTGTGTCGGTTAGCCTACATAGACACCTCAGGACACATACAGGAGAGAGACCTTACAAATGTGATATCTGTGGTAAGGAATTCAGTATGGCACATCATCTACAGGCACACCACAGGACACATACAGGAGAGAAACCTTACAAATGTGATGTATGTGGCAAGATGTTTAGTGAGTCGCGTAGCCTACATAGACACCTCAAGACACATACAGGAGAGAAACCTTACAAATGTGATATCTGTGGTAAGGGGTTTAGTGAGTCAGGTAACCTACAGACACACCTCAGGACACATACAGGAGAGAAACCTTACAGATGCGATGTCTGTGATCAGAGGTTTAGTGAGTCATGTAAATTACAGAGACACCTCAGGACACATACAGGAGAGAAACCTTACAAATGTGACATTTGTGGTAAGGGATTAAGTGAGTCACGTAACCTACAGAGACACCTTAGGATACATACAGGAGAGAAACCTTACAATTGTGATGTCTGTGATAAAGGGTTTACAAGAAAAGACAGCTTACAGAAGCACTACACTACACATACAAGAGAGAAAAACCCTACGAATTGTGGTGTCGGTGGTAAGGATTTTAGTCAGACATAGGGTCTACCCAGATATTCAAATTCAAATTCTTTTATTTGGATTAAGTTTTTCAACTTATTTGCTTTTTACAAATATAAGAATAAAATCAAAATACAAATAGCATACATACAGGATAAGAGGAGAATGGACAAAGCATTACATTAATGACTTTCTCAAAATAGTTGCATTATAAATATATTGACTTCTTTTATATTCGCAGTACTCAACAGTATGGTTAGTTTAGATACAGATGGTTTTTCTCAATAATGTCTTTTTATAAACTTCTTTCTAATATCTTGGTAAATTGGACAAATAAGAATAAAATGATATTCATCCTCAATATCACGATGAGGGTCACAAAATTTACAAAAACGCTCACTTCTATCTAAATTTGAAAAACGTCCAGATTCAATACACAACTTATGTGCCGATACCCTTATTTTTGTCAATACAATGCGATTTTTGTTTGGGATATACTTTGTCAAATAAGTTTGTAAAACAACTTGATTCACCAGGTGACGATATAAATAACACTTAGAAGAGTTTTCCAATATAGATGACAACTCTTGAAAAGCTATATCATTTATCCTTTGTTTGATAATTGGTTAAATAGTTTAAGGAACAAGTATATGCTGGTTTACCCGAACATCACCAAAACCATGACTGTATACTATCTCTTTAACAAATTCTACCCAATTAAATGCATTGTTCGATTTTGGTAAATTCAATAAAAATTAAGGGCAGTTTTCAAAAACAGTAATTAGAATTTATAATTTTCAACCAGTATTTTATCATACGATACTTTCTGGTGTAAAAAAGAGGAAAACGCACAAGTTCCAAATAAACCATTACATTGCATGTGGATTTTTTTACATGTAATACCTTTTTACAGAATTCAAGCTGTATCTTTTCAATATCTGGAGCTTTACAGCCACCCCAGACTTCCGATGCATAACTTAATACACTGTTAACATATGTATCAATAAATTTAAACGAGTAACAAAATTCATTTGCATAGATTTACATTTTGAAAACAAAGCAAAAACAGCCTTTCGTCCTTGTTCCGACAACTTTTTTTTGTAATGCATTAAACATGTTATTGAATCTAAAAACAACTCCCAAATACGTAAATTGGTCTACACCTTCCAACTGTTTGTCATCATAAAACCAACAATCTTCTTTGCGTAACTTGCCACTTTTTCTAAAAACCATTATTTTTGTTTCTTCTACATTCACAGTTAGATTCCACGTTTCACAATAATTATGTAGGTTGTCCAGCATGTTTTGTAAATCCCTGGCAGACTCCGCAAACAAAACCAAGTCATCTGCATACATCATGAGAAAAAGGCTTAACTCACCAAATTGGTAATCATTTACTCCATGTACTATAAAATAGTTTTCAAAGTCATTAACATACAACGAAAACGTTATCGGTGACATAATTTCTCCTTGAGCGAGGCCCATATTGTTTACAAAAAAATCTATACATCTCCCATTTATAGTTACACAATATTTTACTTGGCTATACATTGATTTTATAGTTTAATTCCAAGTTGAGGTAATTTAAACCACAATTCGCATCTATCTATAGAGTCGAAAGCTCTATTAAAATCCACAAAACAAAAAAATAATCTTTTATCGTCACTAACAGATTAGGTGATGATAGAATGGAGCACAAAAATAGCATCAACTGTACTTAATCAAGGGCGAACCCAAACTGGGCATCAGTAACTACACTGTTTGATTCCGACCATTGTATAGGACGATTATTCAAAATTGATGTAAAAAGTTTTGCCATACAGCTAAGAAGACTAATACCTCTATAATTGGCAGGGTCACTACTGTCTCCTTTCTGATAAACTGGTATAATGACAGCAGTTGACCAAGCTTCAGGGAAAAAACCTGAGTTCAAAATATTATTGAAAATTTTCTTAAGAACAGGATTCAAGTATGTACTGCATTCGATAAGATATTCGTTAAGAATGCCATTCATGCCGTGAGATTTACCTCTTTTCAACCCCCTAATAGCCTTTTCAATTTCCTGAGTGGTAATGGGTTGATCTAAATCCTCAAACACAGTAGAGACATCCGTATTATCATGGTGAACCTGGTCATTATTATTAACAGAAAGCTCTTTGAAATGATCATTAAAATCAGACATTTGTGCCGCTGGATTAACTCGTTTTCTTGGAGAATTTGTTTTATAAAAATATCTAGGGTTATGTTCCAATTATCACCTTCTACCTTCGTATACATGTTCTTACGCTTCCTCTCTGCTATTTTGTATTCTCGTTTACTTGCATGTAGCTGTTGGCGATTACTGTGGGATTTGTCTCTATTAAATACTTTTAACTTATATAAATACCAACCTCTTAATCTTTGTAGTTCTTCATCAAATCATGGTTTGTTTTCCTCGGAAACACGTGAATGAGAAATGGAAGTTCTGGTCTGACCTCGCACGTGCTGACCTCTCATGATCAGGTCGCTTATCAGCCTGTTCTACTTTGGTGAATGGAGATAGTAAATTTGTCAACTCATGCGTAACATTGTAAACACAGGTGTTTATAGACTCAGGAGTTATGTCTCCTTCAATATTACTTGCAGCGTTAATCCTATCAATATTACCACGTATTGTTGTAACACATTGATTCTTAAAACCATCGTCCCATTTATACACAGACCTCTTAGTACCTGACAGATCTACATTAATCAACATTATCACATGTACCAGATAAATCTGAATTAATTTGGATATGTAGAGGAGCGTGATCTGAAAATTCTGTGAAACTACAGACAATAAAATTATCAATAATTGAAATTAGCTGGGGATGCACAATAATATAATCAATTACACTCATACCGCTTCTACCATGGAATGCAAAATCACTGGAAAAAGTAAATTTATTTCTTCCGTTCATTATTCTTAGGCCAGATGCCTTACATAGATTTAACAGTCTTGTACCATATTCATTCAATACCGTGTCAGGATCAATTCTATTGTCAATGTCTGTTTCTGTATCATATGTAATAAAACTTTGCAAATGTTGTTGTATATTCTGATTTATATAATATTGTCTAATGAAATCATCCGTACGTGTTCTGCTATTCAAGTCACCAAAAAACATAACATTACCCTTTCTTGAATATTCAGCAATATATCTTTCAAGTTCAAAAAAATAAATAACAATTATAATACTGATAGTAATTGGAATTGGCAGGAGGAATGTATACACCCGCTACATATAGATAATTTTCACTGCCTAGTAGTATTTTATCTTATTTTATCCAGGCTATTGTATCAAAAAGTATTTTATCAACTGTGACATTTTTTTACGATTTTGATTGATCAAAATAACAGTACCTCCTCCCTGTGCGTGTCTTGTCAATTTTCGTGGGATACAAAAACAATCATATCCAAGTTAAGAGAAAAATCAATTGCTATCCAACATTCAGTCAAAAATACAATATCGTATGTTCTTATATAATTAGTAAAAGCTTTTTCATCTAATTTATCATTGAGACCACCATTAATGTTCCATGAGATTATCTTTAAATGTCTCGTATTGTGTCCAATCTCTGCGTGTTCCTATTTTTTCCAGCTCCCCCTTTCTGTGGGCTTTTCACATTCCGTGTATTGGTAGCATGCTTACATGGGCCTGTATAGAGGTTACCATCGATATAGAGCTTTTCCTTCACTATTACGACCCGTTTCTCCTCGTCGCACGCTTTCTTACACACATGCCATAACTCTTGACGGACAGCTTGTATTTCCTTCGGATACTGCTCACTTATGTAGATATCTGACCCAATCAGTTTCCTAGAATTTTTGCGTACATCTTCCCGTTGGTGATATGAACTGAATTTAGCAACAATGGGTCTAGGTTTCCCGCCTCGTTTCTCCCCAAATCTGTGAGCTCGGTCGATGGCTACGTTATCAATATTAAGCTTATCGCGACACAGGTCACGGACAAGCTGTATACAGTCCTCGCGCACTGTCGTGTCGGACTCGTTCACTTCCTGAATTCCAAAAAACAGCAAATTGTCTCGCATTGAACGTGATTGTAAATCAACAACTGACTTTGATAGGTTTTTACATTGCAACAGGGTGGTATCTAAGTGCGCTTTCATAGAGTTTATTTCCATGCTGAGACTTTTCATTTCTTTATTATCCTGCTCGAACTTATCACTCAAAAGCTGTTGACTTTTCTCCACCTTCCCCACTCTGTCGCTGAGATTTTTAACATCAGTTTTGACTTCACTCAAAGATCTTTCTATCAAGTCCAGTTTTCCCAATCTCTTATTTATGCCATCTACTTTTTCCATAAGAGACAATGCCCACTCTGGGGCAGTTTCTGAACTGGTTGTACTTGAACTGCTTGGGGAGGCACAGGTCATGGGTACAGATATAGCTTAGTCCGCATACCGTTCGCGTTAATGATGAATCTAGTCCGAGTCAGATTCGCTCCGCCCCCTCTGATTGTGCACTGATTTTATAGGATATGTGTTTTGTGATCACAACTTCAGGGATAATTTTAGAGTAGCCCTTTCGACTATGATCCTCAGATTTTGAAAACGATTCCTTTGTTTCAGGAAATTTCGTAATATTTCTTTGTTAATAGCCCCTCTAGAATTGTCAAATACTTAAAAATGACCAACACATATTTCATTTAAAATGATCCTTGCAGCATGCTCAATATATCAAGTACAATGTACTTCTATTTTGTGATACATAAAAATGAGGAAAACACATATATTCAGGGAAGCCTATCTAAACCCAAAAGTGCAATGAGAAATTGGGCTTTGTAGCCAAGTGGTCACAACAAAAGGTCATATAATGTAAAATTGACCATTTTGTTTGCGCCATAAAGAAATTGATCTTATTAAGAAGGTGATCATTAGACAGAAATAGTCATTAAGGAATGCTTTATTCTAATTACAAATATCATTTGTTTGCAATATCGTGAACATAATTGGTGTGTAGCATTGTTAACATGTCATAGACAAAGGGTGAATATTGGAGTAAATAAGGATTGGTAAAGGGGACAGCCAGAGCTAGGTGAAATTTGTGATAACAACTTAATGTATGTATACCTTAATAGGGAAATTAATGGCAAAATGTGATCAGAGGGGACAGCTGTTAAATATAAACAGACTGGGACCCAAATACTGGCCTAAAGGGAATAAGGGGGAAGGCAACTTGAGACTCTGATGATGAAGGTTAGGAATGTTATTTATGTTATTTAATTGTTTGGTTCATGTCCCTTGTTTATTTGGTACCATACATGTATATTTACACTTGCTAGGCTTGGTCACTATACGCTAATACTAGCCGATTTTGTTTACCATAACTGCATGGTAACATTGAACTTTGAACTTGCGTATGAAAATGTTCTGTGCAACGTAAAAGGACTACTTTTTTAAAAGAAACACATGGCTTTGTTTACATTTTGACGCAACATTACGTGTATATTGATGTTTTTCATAGAATTTTGGAAAATGTAAACGATATATACATGTTTTATATTTATATATGATTCAAACAATTTTTAAATTAACAATTGTATAAAGAAACGGAAAAAGATCCCGACCGGGGCGACGTGCTTTCATTTTTGTTAAAAATGATGGTTGTCTAATGTAAACATTACCTCTGTGCCTATGTTCGTCCTACGATCGAGTCTTTGGGATGGACGGGCGTGAGACCCTCTGATAGAGGTCAGTTATAAACATATCCTCTTGTCTTTGTTCTTTGAGAATTTAATCATGTGTATTATAAAACATGCACCGCTAATAATCCACGTGTTGACAGTTACGCGTCACCACAAATACATTGTACATATCCATCGAACACAAGTGAATTTGTTTCATCTATCGATGGCGATATGGATCTAAGCGTAGATTATATAATCACATGGCTCCCAAGGATGTAATATCGTCAAGTCAGACGACATCACAAACACATTGAGCTACTTGAAAATCGGTGTTTTGCCAACTTCGGCAAACTCAAGTGTGTAAGCGTGCGTCAGCTTCGCCTCGCTGCACAATAACGGTCACCGAGTTCACACATGTGGCCGTGTACAAATTCTTTATGTTATTACGCTATATATTAACTTTTAGCAAAATTGAATTTATATTTCTCTCTGAAATTTACTTTGTTTGTCATGTTTATTTTACACTAAAATATTGAACTTTTTTGTCTTCGCGGATGAATAATTCTACCTTACGTGAAGCGTCATCATTCGCTGTTCAATTGAGTAAGCTCCTCCCACTTTTGACCGACTTTTATTGAATAATTACGTCACTTTCAAATGACGATTTTATTGCATAAAATATAAATATAAAGTCGTGTGAGTGTAAATATAGGGATTGGATTTCGTTTTTATGTTAACCATGCTTGTATGAAGCAATTCCTCTAAGAACATATTCAATATGGGGCGCTAACGCGCCCCATAGAATATATTCTTAGAGGAATTGCTCCATACAAGCATGGTTAACATAAAAACGAAATCCAATCCCTATATAATATATAGCCTTATTCCAGTTTAGGCAACGAGTACCAATACTGTAATTCAGCTTGGCTTCAATAAAGGAAATCGTTGACATGGATACCTGCATTTTCTTTCCTCTCTGCTCTGGGATTTATTATACATGTTTATGCCATAATTCGATCAGCCACTGATGTGATCAAATTGATCCATGTACCTCTACGGGAATATTATGTGAATTTAAATTTAATGCTAAGGTAAGTAAAATTATTTCAACACATTATACCATTAATGCACATGTATTACTACCACCGCTATGCTCACTAAGCCTCGTTTTCGTTCAAAGATGAATATTCATGAGCTAATATTAAGAAAGGTCTATTGCACACACGGGAGGCCGTCATTAAACGGCACTGGTCCTTAATAGGGCATTAATCTGATAAAAACAGTGCTAATTAACATCGGATATTAAAAATCAATGACATTGGTTTGGTTTATTTAAAAAAAATACTGTCATATCCGGTTGTCACGAATATTTAACCCACCAAATGATTTTTAAACTCCGATCAACGAAAGAAAATTTCCATGAATATTTCATTTATACAGTACATCTATCCCGGGCTCGTGCATGTGAAGAGTAGAGGCGCGTGCATGGCAATTACGCGTAAATGATATCTAGGTATGTCAAGCGTCCGCAGCACAATGATCACGTGATGGACATGCGGCTGTAACTTTCTCCACATAATTCCAACCCTTGGTGTAATATAGGAGTGAGATCAGGAAACCTACTTACTATGCACATGTGAAATAGTAATATATTTGATTTTAAGGTAAAGCACTGGACAGTTTTCGATTATACAGTTTGACTGGTTGGACCTAGTTGTTTGTTTATGAATTAAAGACGGATCTGGTGATTTTATTTTGTTTCAAACGAGCCTACACAAAGCCTTCATAGGTCTACATTAAAAAACTACAAGTCGGTCAGTATTTATTATTGAAACAATTGCTTTAACAAACCATCGAACCGGCTGTTCCGAATAGACGAAAAGGGCCTTGGAACTTTCGAAACAAGATGTAAACTTTGATTATGGATAGGGTCAAGCATTCTCGTATGTAGGAAAACGTTTAATGATATAAACAAAAATGTCAAACAGTGACAAAGATTTAATTACACTTTAATACAACGCGATAAACATCTATAAATAAGCATTAATGCAAGTACGAAAATTCTCACATACTATTTGTCTTCAATAAATTAGTTTTGATGAACTAAATTAAGCCGTGGAAATCATTAAAAAGGCACGGGCATACATGTAAATATAAACATTTACACAAACTCATAATGTATACACTATAATGATGTATGTTTTCTATGCTCTATGTATGTTTAGATAGAAACATATCGAAAGAAGTCACAGTGTAATTACCAATATCACCGTGAAATTTATAAGTACACCAAAATCTTGGTTCAACAGACGATAATATAAGATCCACTAACAGAATGGCTAATACAAAAATATTCTATATACAATTACCGATGAAAAGAAAATATCACAAACATAATGTATTGGTAAGTAAAAAATTCAATAGTAACTTAACGTTACATGGGTAAGATCATATTCAAATGGTACAGGTGGCAAATGATTTAGAAATAAGGTAAGATTCCATGCTGATAGAACATAATTATTTTCTCACATGATTTCTTCTCCACTTGGAAAAAATGTTTTTAACGACCTGAACGTAGATTCCTATTAGAGAAAAATGTTTGCCTACATTCCATGTTAGATAGGTTACAACACCCTACAAATGACATCGTAAGTCATAGAGTTACGATACATATTAGCTTTACATCATCGTATTAAAGGCCCACTACCTTTCCGGAGCAAAATTTAAAGGTTTCTTAAAAACATTAATAACAAAAGAAAATACATATCGATGGCTAAGATGAGGTTACAACACCGAACATATGCATGATTTCCTGTATAATGTACGATAACAGTGGAGATTCATTTCGCTGTTTTGCCGTCTGGCGCAGTGATAGTCAGCTACCGCGCGGCATTTAGGACGACGGCGGGAAACATAAAACGACCCGCGTTATGAAAATTAACATTTTATTTATTCTAATTAAACAGTTCTGAAGGTGATGATAAGTGTGCTAGTAAACGTATAGTTAATCACTTCTGCGACTCTACAAAATTATTGATCTCGTTATACATTCCTATTTTAAAAATTAAAAGCCGTTTCGGAAAGGTAGTGGCCCTTTAAAGTTACTAAATCATTAGATTTACATAGATTTATTAAGGTTTTTGACTTCCAACAAACGTTCTTATACCTGAAATTAGAAAGTTTTCAAAATTACAACATTCAATTTGAACTATTGGCAATGTTTATCAACGTTAAAATATCGCCAAACACAACAAGATATTGTATCTGTCGGCATTGACTGTTTACAACGGAAAGAACCGAGTGCATATTTGAATTCGAAATCGAGGTCGCTGAAAATCTCATCCGGCTAGTGGATATAGATGTAATAACAACACTAAGAGGCAACTTTTATTTTATCGGTTACATTGGCCTGATTAAGCGTAATAGCCGATACATTTACCACAGGTGTTCGTTTCTAATATAAATATAAGTATAATACTGGGTCAAGGACCCAGTATTATACTTATACTTATATTAGAAACGAATACCTGTGTATTTGCAGCGTATCTCAGTGGCGTAGGAAGATGAAACGTAATTGAGGGTAGGGGGGGCAACTTTATTAAAATAGACAAGACGTTAAGTTTCATAATGCAGGTCGTATTATGTTTCCCGACGTCGTGTTAGTTGAATATTTCAGCGCCAGGCGGTAAAACTTCAACTTCGTTAGTGTTGTAACCTCATCTTTGGCCATCATTATCAATTTTACTATGTTATAATTGTTTTAAAGATACTTTCATTTTTTTGTTTCGGAAAGGTAGCCTAGTGGCCCTTTCACGATTATCATGAAGTTGATTATCTTTTAAAGATACAGTGCATTTAGCATTTCAATTATCATTCTTCAAAAATGAATTGTCATAAGAACTATGACAGCTAACTGTGAACAGAACAATTCGTCAAGCTTTCCTATTATTGCTTCCTAATAAATAATGCTGTATGGTAGCCTTCTTAGCTTTTTGGGAAGCTATAATACGTGTATACATTTATAGACAGTGACGTCGATAAAAGGAAATTAATGAATACGCAAATTGCAATGCGAGCGCCGAAGGTGCGATATTTTGGTGTTTGGGGGGCCGAGAGTCTCCTACGAGAAAAAAAATTACGATTTAGAATGGCTAAGATGAGTTTAACGATGCATTTTGATGAATTTTCGAGCGCCGAATACGCGAGAATTTGGTGTTTGAGGGGTCCGGGAGTCTTCCCCGGGAAAAAATATTACGATTTAGAATTTTACGATGCATTTTGATGAATGTGGGAGCGCCCGAACGCGCGAGAATTTGGTGTTTGAGGGGGTCCGGGGGTCTCCCCCGGGTAAAAATATTATGATTTAGAATGGCTGTGATGAGTTTTACGATGTATATTAATGATTTTAAAGCGTTCTTAACATGATACTTTTTTTTTTTATTTAAAGTTACCTGCATTTAGAAATGATAATTGTGAATGCCGTCATATCATTATGCAACTCTGCTCGATCTGAACATACCGGCTTCACACCATCGGCACATTGTTGTTTAACTCAAAATAATAATGAATTAATTGTCTTGCTATGTCATATAAACAAAAACAAATGAATCTTTTAAGATACATTTTTAAAATAGTACGTAGAATCCCTTGATTGACATTTTTAGTCTAGTTCATGTGTATTGAATTTTTACTGTTAAACGTTTCAACATTATATGCATACATGAACGTTTAAGGAAATGCGCCATTGTCTAAAATAAAGTACGAAAATGTCAAAAAGACATGTTTGCCCCCGTCCTGGGAAACGGGGCCCCCCCCCCCCCCCGACCCCCTCCAACCTCGACCCCCACCTTCCACACCCCCCTCCCCTGCTCCCTACGCCCCTGTATCTACATTGCCAAGTAAAACAGCATACGTTCTGTGAAGCTTTAGAGTATTTGATGGAAATATGACAAGAAGTGAGAGGTATTTTCACCCGTTAATTATGTATATATTATACATGAATACATGTGTACATGTACATTATTGAGCAAACATATACATAGGTCTACAATGTAAGGTATATTTTTGCTTTGAATACATAAAAGTACACATAAAATGTAGATATATAGTTAGGCTGATTGTTTTAAATAAATCAGATGGAAACAAGTTATATAACTAGTGACATGTATGGGAATGTCCATTAGACGGATAGACACTATAACCAAGGATATATAGGGAATTTCCATTAGACGGATACATATTATAGCAGAAACATATATACATATATATGTATATATGTTTCTGATTATAGCTAGGGCTATATAAGGAATGTCCATTAGACGGATAAAGACTATACCTAGAGATATATAGGGAATGCCCATTAGACGGATAGACATTATAACTAAGGATATATAATGTATACGGAATGTCAAATATTGATATAATGATAAAAGAAATACACGTACTTACTTAGTCCGCTAAACATGCCTATATTATTAGTTTTTCCCCATTTTTTCCTTATTATAAAGTCTATATATTAGGCCAATTTTTTAAAAGCCTAATAATATTGGCAGGTTTAGCGGAGTAGTACATAATATCATGACAAATGAAAATAAAATAATGGTAGAAGCAAGTATAAAACCATATATATATAATGAAAACCCTTCTTTATGGCTACACTGTACAAAAACCTGTACAGTATAGGATTATTTACACTTAGAAACTCTTCACAAAACTTTTGCATACGTTTCAACGTTTATTAGATTAACACAGTAATCAGGAACCTGTAGTCGATAAATTTGTGTTTTCAGTCGATAGCAGATATGTCCATTAGACAGATGAGATTTCCTTCGATCGGATGTTTGGAATGTTCACGCGTCGCGCATGCACATAGGGGTTGTTTACACTCGCCGAAAGATAATGATATGAAATAGTGACTAGGTCGTTCCTATTTATTTTCAGTTTTTCTCCATTTTGAACAAAATAGTTATACAAACTTTTAAATTTTGTTATTAACACAAAGTACACAACTTTTACAATTAATTTAAGTCCTATAATTCTTTTTATCTTTTGTTACATGATTTTTTAGCGATTTAGTCCCTTTAAGGCATAGAATTACGATAAATAAATTGCATATTAAAAAATAAATCACATTATAAATTACAGGATCAACATGTCAAAAAATTACGCTGGACTACTCAAATTTTCATTTTACGGACACAAATTTTAAATCAAAGTAATGGAAGTACTGCTGTCAAAACTTCTACAATTCATCCCTGAAAACAATTTTGGACTCTTTTACTTGAATAATAAGAACAGTCCATTATGAAATTACAGGGGTGACTATAATCTTACTTGAGTAAGCTTTCTTAAGGTGATGACCGCCGACGATTTTTTTTTTTATATATTTAAATCAGGAGTAGACCGATCAGGTTTTTTTCAGAAACAAACTTACTAACTTACTAATTTACATTATCACGATCATTGAACAGTTTGAGCTTCTTATTTTACACCAGAGAAAAAGTATAAAGAATAATTAATTGCACCATGAACAAATTACATGACACTATGCCCTTTATGGAATGTGGTACTGATTGCACAGACAACAGACAACAAAACACATAATTAGATAATTCTGTGTTAATTATACACGATTAAACATAAATCAGTTTCCATTTGATACATTTTTGTTTATGCTTTGTCGGGGGTGGAACATCTTTAAGTCATGCATTTATGTACCGTACAGTGGTTTTAACACGAGGGGTAAATATTACCTGGTTTTCTATACGGAGTAAATTCTTAGAGGTTAATATTTAACTCATTCGTAGAGCTCTTCGGACTTTTGTTCTTAGGAACATCAATTAGGTTCTGAACATTTCGCTGGTACTTTAATTAGAAGTCGCGGATTTCGGTAAAAACGTAAACATAGAGAAAATAAATACACCCCGAAATTTACTCGCTATACAGCATATTTTTTTCTTGTTGCACTTCTAAACCAAAGAACAATGCCCCCTTACATGTTTCTGAAAAAAACAGCAGAAAATCAAAGTCATAACTTCCGAATCATCATGGTGGACTTTCTCAGCGGTGCTGCTCTGTCTATCCAAGGGAACTTCTTCCAAACAATCGCAGTGGTATCCGATGCCCCGTTGTCGACCATGTAAAGGCCATTTAGGTTAGACTCGTGGCAAGTGTTGTACCACCAACCGCCTTTGTACTCCACCGCGCAATTGTCCTGGGTGAGATCGTTATCCCGGTCGTTCGTTGAGAAGTCTGACCCATCATGTGTCCCAAAGGCGTCAACTAAACAGGTACAAGTAAAGACAGAGGCGTGATAATACTGATAATGATGGTGATAATGATGATGATATGAAGAAGATGATGATTAATCTACAGGTATTTTTTGAAGATTGTGATCATGATGATGATAATGATGATATAATGGTGGTGATGATGATCAAAATGTTATAATGAATGATGATGATTATGGTGGTGGTAGTGGTGGTGAATATGATGATGATGATGATGATGATGATGATGATGATTATGATGATGATTATGATGATGATATAATGGTGATGATGATGATGATGACAATTTGAGATGATGATGAGGATGATGATAAATGATGAAGATATAATGGCGGCGATGATGATGATGATGATTATGGTGATGATGATGCAATGATAATGATGATGTTGATGATGATGGTGATGATAATGATGATGATAATTTGATGATGATGATGATGATAATGAAGATGATTTGATGTTGATGATGATGGTGATGATGTTGATGATGAAGACGATGACGATAATGATGATGATGATGATGTGATTATGATGATGATGATAATGATAAGTTGAGATGATGAATGATGAAGATATAATGGCGGTGATGATGATGATGATGATTATGATGATGATAATGACGATGATGATGATGATAATGATGATGATAATGATGATAATAAGTTGAGATGATGAAGAAGAGGATGGTGTAATGGTGGTGATGATGATTAGTTTATGATGATGATGATGATGATGATGATGATGGTGATGATGATGATGAAGATGATGATGATGATGATGATGATATTGATGATGATATGTCGAGATGATGAAGAGGAGGAGGATGATGAATGATGATGAATGATGTGACGATAGACTGTTGCAATTCTGCTTTATTTGTATATACAGAAAATGAATAATTACAAAAATATTTTTTTTTAAAAACTTGGACGTACTATATGATGAATAATAAAGATATAATGATGTTGATGATGATGATGATAATGATGATGATGATGATAATGATGATGATGATGATAATGATGATGATAAGTTGAGATGATGAAGAGGATGATGATGAATGATGATGAATGATGTGACGATAGACAGTTGCAATTCTGTATATCCAGAAAATACTTTGAAAAATAAATCATTAGAGAAATATTAAAAAAACTGGGACGTGCTGTATTCGATGTAAATTCCATCCCTACTCTCTTGTAGGGAAAAGGTTGAAGTTATATAAACTTTTAGTTTTGTAATAGCAAATATGTTTTGTTCCTGGCAAGTAGTACACGTACCTAAAACGTTACCGGTGAATCCCGAGACGGATAATCTGTAATTCTGAGCCTCATTAGCTACATGGAAAGACGAGTATTGGGCATATCCTGTAGTTCCGTCCCATCCCTCCAGTTCAACGCGTAGGATCACTGGGATGCTCGTCAGCAGGTGGATGTTGTCATTTCCTGGGGTCGAAAAGTGAAAAGTGAATCATTTTATATCCTATAATCCGCCTGATAACCAGTGATTGTGCCCCTGTGATATTTTCGTATATTTTCATGACCAAATATGACCAGTTCGGACATGAACATAACAGGTATAAATGTTAATACACTACAGGATGACTTACCAAGCCAAAAGTTTCCCTGTAGATCCCCAAATCCATTCTTATAGTCAGCCCAGTTCCGATAGAAAACCACATCTGCATTTATTCGCCTCTGGATCACCTGTTTACAATTGCAAACGCATTGCCAAATTTTCATTTTATCACAGAAAAGTACAATGTATTATAATGGACAAAATTTTAAATACTAATACGTAAGAATTTTGTAGAATGGAGGTGGAGGGACCATGACGGTATAATGTGACTATGAGGAAAGAGCTTTATCTTTTTTAGTCCAATACCTTATTGGTCAGGTATAAACTCGCTATCTCTGTATACTTACTCTACTAGTCCGATACCTAAATGACCAGGGTTGGGGTAATTAAAAATGTAATTGTAATTAATTGCAATTAATTACATTTTTTCAAGTAATTGAAAGTAATTTGTAATTAAGAAATATTTCAATTACATGTAATTGTAATTGTAATTCATTACATTCTAAAAATGTGTAATTAACAATTACATTTCAATTACTTTTCAATTACATAATACATATTTACTAATGTCTAATACCAAGATTAATTAATGACATATATTTGGCTATATAGAAATTTAAACAATTAAGTAACACATGTGAGGCAGTGACCATAGTATACACTACACTTGTACCTCTTTTTACCTGTAGTTTACCCCTCAGGCACTATACAGGTGTGAGGTGTGAACACATAGCCTGTGATTACAACTCACAAAGGTCTTGCTTATATAACATCTGTTGATCACTAATTAGCATATCTAATGAAGGCAAAAGTATAGATGATAGCTCATATTAGTCTTCACCGCCCCCTGCCAAGAAAATTAAAACAGAAGTCTTTTTCAGTTTTCTTCCCATTACACCCCCACGAAAGAGACACAACTCAGGTCTTAAATTCAATGCTTTAATGAGAGATGTTGTGACCCATTAAAGTTCTGGAAAGATAATCCTTGCTGATATCCAAATTCGTCTATTTTAGCTAGCAAGCATTTATAGCTATACCAGCCACTTCTGCTCCAGTAGAGAGATTGTTTAGTGCTGCTGCCAAAGTATTCCGATCACACATAATCAGACTGTCTGATGATAATTTTCAAGCTGATGATGATAAAATGCAATTCAAAAACATGAATACCTGGTACCTAAAGTTGACACATTTGCCAATGTTACTGCTAGGTCCAATAAAAATGTACATGTAAAACTAATACACCCTACCAGTACTCAATTGTAACTTGCGGTTTATGTGAAGTGAACATGTGTTCTGTCAGAATTTACTGATATTGACTTATATATCTGTATCAATGCTAAATTGTATGACGTTATCAAAAATAAACATATTAGGAAAATGTAATGTGTAATTGTAATTAATTACTTTTTGAATGTAATTGTAATTGTAATTAATTACATTTACAAAACTGAGTAATTGTAATTGTAATTGTAATTGACTTTAGACCAAGTAATTGTAATTGTAATTAATTACATTGCAATGTAATTAACCCCAACCCTGTAAATGACCAGGTATAAACTCACTACCCGTATATACTTACTCTACTAGTCCGATACCTAAATGACCAGGGATAAACTCGCTGTTTCTATATACTTATTCTACTAGTCCGATACCTAAATGACCAGGTATAAAGTCGCTGTCTCTATATACTTACTCTCGACTAGTCCCATACCTAAATGACCAGGTACAAACTCGCTGTCTCTATATACTTACTCTACTAGTCCCATACCTTAATGACCAGGTATAAACTCGCTGTCTCTATATACTTACTCTACTAGTCCCATACCTAAATGACCAGGTATAAACTCACTGTCTCTATATACTTACTCTACTAGTCCCATACCTAAATGACCAGTTATAAACTCGCTATCTCTATATACTTACTCTACTAGTCCCAAACCTAAATGACCAGGTATAAACTCGGTGTCTCTATATACTTACTCTACTAGTCCCATACCTATATGACCAAGGATAAACTCGCTGTCTCTATATACTTACTCTACTAGTCCCATACCTAAATGACCAGGGATAAACTCACTGTCTCTATATACTTACTCTACTAGTCCCATACCTAAATGACCAGGTATAAACTCGGTGTCTCTATATACTTACTCTACTAGTCCCATACCTAAATGACCAGGTATAAACTCACTGTCTCTATATACTTACTCTACTAGTCCAATACCTTAATGACCAGGTATAAACTCGGTGTCTCTATATACTTACTCTACTAGTCCCATACCTAAATGACCAGGTATAAACTCACTGTCTCTATATACTTACTCTACTAGTTCGATACCTAAATGACCAGGTATAAACTCGCTGTCTCTATATACTTACTCTACTAGTCCGGCACCTTAATGACCACGGATAAACTCGCTGTCTCTATATACTTACTCTTTAGTCCGGCACCTTAATGACCAGGTATAAACTCGCTGTATCTATATATTTACTCTCTACTTGTTTCATACATGTATATGATCAAGGATAAAGTATCGTTTGGGTTAAGAAAAATGTCATGTTTACGCCATCACATTATGTACTAACACATGGGCCCCATCATATAATAATACCTTTTTATCCACACATAAACACGATTCATCCTTTACAGCTTCCGACGTACATGTATGTGATATTGATTTTGAATTTATTTTGTAAGTATTTGTTTATACTTGGCATGTATATTCTGTTTCCAAAATGACGTCCTATAGTTTGCTGTACTCACAATCCACGGGCTATCCGCTGTATCCATGTCTAAGTACACTTGGATAGTCGGTCCGCCTGCTACAGGATAGTCGTAAACGTCGGATGCTGCAATGTATAGCACATTTCATTTACTCCGTGTGGAATCTACGGCGGTACAGATGCCAGTCCGCTAAACCTGCCTATATTATTAGGCTTGTTTTTTTAGCAAATAGTGTGCCTAATATATGGTCTATAATACATAAGGCGATTTTTTAAAGTCTAATAATATAGACAGGTTTAGCGGACGCATGACATAGATATATGGTTTTTGATGTATGGTAAATATCTGTTCACGTACAAAGTTCCTCAATGTTGCCATTCCCGATACTCAAGTGGTTACTATCACTGACGTTATATCTACCCCTGGACTACAGTGTATCTCATTGTAGAACTGGAGGCAACATAACTGAACAGCTAATATATTGCTTTTATGTACATCAAGGCCGTTTATCGGTGCACTGTAGTTGACTATGTGACTTTGAATTTGGATGTTGCTCTCTCTGTAATCTTCAAAGGAAATCTTTGCAGGCCTGTGATTGGTTTAGATATTTTCTCCTGGACTGCCTCCAGTTTTACTATGAAATAGTACAGGGGTGGATACAACGTCATTTATAGTAACCCCTGGAGTATCGAGGATGCAATAACCCTAGCTGTTTATAGGGCGTATTTACTCATTTCACAGTACCGAAGATGTAAAGGTTATTTCATTCTACAGAACACATTTAGGATGTTAAAACATCACATTTAGTGGATACAAATTTAGACAATAACCATTCGGCAAAAAAAAATATGTATACTAAAAAATAATATATACTTGAGGGTTACCCGACTGACCCTAAGTTTTTACCCCCGACCTTAATTTTTTTCCCCACATTTATACGAAAAAGAGTTACCGATACTAAAAAAAAAAAAAAAAAAAGAAATCCCGACCGACCGACCCTATTTTTACCCCAATGTAACCCTAAACATATAAAATAAAAGTAGTGTTTCTGCCGCCAATATCTAAGAATTTTTACTGCGTCCGCTAAAAAGAAATAACTCAAGCATTGTTTTTTTCACACTTTTGAATGTCCTTCGTGTATCAGATATTTTGTATTTGCATATTACACAGTTATCTGCCCTTGTGGGTAGGTAATGATTGAGACCTCCTACCTTTCCTAGTAAACGGCTTGAGTTTCGCTCATAAAACGATGATGTCACAAGGGATTACTAAACGCAGGGGAGGTAACTCTAAATTTTGTATTGACAGAATATAGCATCTTATTACTGTTTTTGTCCGCCTCTGTGCGAATGGTTTACTTCAACAATCGTTCCAGTTTATTTTCTCTAACTTCCTTCAAGACGCTTTACGCAACATCAAACATAGCAACGACCCTGAATAAGGATAAACTAGAAAACAAATTAAATATCCGGATATCTATCACTTTACTCAGAACATATATGTTTTTATATATCTAAAAAAATCCACTCAAATCCCAAAGCTTCTAAATAACTAATCAGTTTCTTGTTTGGGCCGCAGGGACGTAATACCTGAATCATATCTTTGAAATGGCTGATATTTCCTTTGACATAAAGAACGTTGTGGTTCCAAATCAATACTAATTTATAATACGTGGTTGAGATGGGGAAATGTTAAGACTTTATCTGCGTATACGTTACTGAGCTAATACTTCGCAATATCAATTGATCTTGGACCGTCACAGGAGAGTTTAGTTTTATAAGTTTGACGTCCTACAGCCAGGGTCATGCAAGGACGTGTCAGGTTTGTTGGTGGAGGAAAGCCGGAGTACCCGGAAAAACGCCACCGACCAGCGGTCAAAACCTGGCAACTGCCCCACATGGGATTCGAACCCGCATCCCAGGGGTGGAGGGCTTGGGAAATATTTAACAACATTTTATTAAGATTTCTTTTTCGGTTTTGAAGAAGAACTCGAAAATTTAAATTGTTTACAGAAACACAATGTGCAATAAATAAAAGAAATTAGATAATCGGATAGAAAGCAGCATACCGAATAATTAGTACTAGTGACAAAACAGCGTATTGATAATGCCTGTCGTAAATATCGTGAATTATTTCACCGCTTTAGCATGAAATAATGTAATATTTGAATATTTATAATTCTGGATACATATGTAATGATCAATTAGGATGGAAATCAGGACTGAATCAATTTGAACCGAATTAATCCATTCTTCTTGTTAAATGCCGTCTATCTTCACGAAACAAAAAACTGTTTCTTTAAAACAATATTAACGTAAGAAAATGAATATATCGATGACCTAAGAGGAGGTTAGAAAATCAAACGAATGCAAGTTTACCTGGAACGGGGTAATCTATGTTACCAATGAAAATTCATAACGCTTGGTACAGTTGATTGACCGCACAACGTACCAAAAACTTCGCACATCGTGTAAGGTTGTACGGTCACAGGGGACATAACAAGACCCGCGTTGTAACATTAAACATTTAACTCATTATAACTTAATTGATGATGACGGTAATTGTAGGATTAGTGGTAGGCCAGTACCCTTTACGACTTTACAAAAATGTCTATCTCGTGTCACATTCCATTTTAAAAATCAAAAGCATTTTGGGAAAGGTATTGCGTCTTTAACGATATGACACTTACGTGGTGGCTTTGTGAAGAATTTGGTAGAACTGGACGAGGCAGCAGTCAATCCCAGTAGTGCTTTGGAGTAGGTGTCACAGATTCTGTTGTTCTCCGTGTAAGAGAAAGACATACATCCATTTTCAGTCATGCAATATTTTGCGCACGTTGTCAGGCTTCGCATTTCCATGTTGGAAGTGAGTTTGTTTGAACTGACATCCGAAAAGTTAACTCTGCTGTATTGATCATTTTCACAAAGGCCCTCCCCGCCAGAAGGGTAGACAATTGTAAAAAGTAAAATAACACATTTAAGTTTCATTTTTTTCAGTATGTTTCAACATACATTGATCATACGAACTTTTGTATGATTTCTGATAGTTCAAGTCCAAACGCAATTTGAGCCTTGTCTACAGGTAGTATACCATATCACAAAGAACATCTAGACACCTACCAACTGTAAAAAACACAGAATGGGGTCCACGACCTCGTTAAGTTTGTACACTCGTTATAAATAATACAATAACTAGACTCGGCAACTCCTAGCTTTATTATAACGACTGTCACCAATGCGATATCTCATTAACGTTATATTAGAGGGACACATACATATGTACTTTTAAAACCTTATTTATTATGCACCGAACACTTAACAGTTATGATCTAATTCGACCATCTCAGACGAATATAAATCATTTATTACCAAAGCACTGGATTGAGCATTTTCAGTTCTGATCTAATACGACCATCTCAAACGAATATAAATCATTTATCACCAAAACACAAATAATTGTACTTAGTGTCTTCTAAGTCGACCATACTGGCTGGGTGTTGATCAGTGCATTGTGTATATTTGTATTGTATAATGTACTTTTTTGTTGATCAATGCGTGACAATTTAATAAATTCTAATTTATTATTTATTGCTAGACTATGGGAGGAAGCCCCTGTAGGGAGCTTCAGTAGCATTTAATAGTTACATATTATAGTGAAATAGACAGACACTTTTTTGTTGATTAATGCGTGACAATCTAATAAACTCTGATTTATTATTTATTAATATTATCTTTTATGAGAGGACGCCCGTGTAGGAAGGACCAGTAGCATTTAATAGTTATATGTTAAAATGAAATAGACAGGCAGGAGAACAAAAGGATGACTGTGTCTTTGCATCCTGTCTCACGGTCCAGTTTAGTCGAATGCGCCCTAGCTTCTGTGGGAAAAGACGCATCTAATTCTTTATCTCGACTTAGAATGGTCTGTTGCATGGACATTATTTCTCGCTATGTGGGCATGCTTTCCAATACAAATGGGGTCAACCTATGTCACCGGAAATGATATACACGACAGTTTTAGTAAATTATATAAGACTCTTTTATATGTGGATATGAAGAATAGGGATATTCTACCCGAGGGTCACAAATGTTGTAAAACCCGAGGCTTGATTTTCCGCCATTTTGAATAAAATCCGAAAGAAAACGCGACAGCAAGTTATTCTTAATATATGACAATTGCGTGATATTTTCTACTCAAATCCAGGTGATTGTATCACTTAAAGTAAATCCAGCCTAGTTTCTGAGAAAAAAGATGTGAAAATTGTACCAAAATATAGTAATTTTGTTAACGGTGTGATGTCACAAGGCCTTATTGCATGGGTAGCCATATTATGCATGCTATACATGTACAGCCTCAGGCGACATGAGTACAATGGGGACAACCTACGTCATCGGAAGTGATATCGGACACACAAAAACAATGAAAAAACGCCCGCTTCAATATGAAAATCGGCTGAAATTATGACATAAAAGCAATGCATATTCTAAACCTATCGCGCGTCAAAGACAGTGTATTGTTAGAGATTCTATGAAGCTATTAAATATCGTCAAACTAGCTCAGATAATGCAAACACCTCGACACAATATTTTTCGACAGCAGGGATATCGGTCACATTTTATTCAATAAACTGTTAAAAATTGTAAATAAATAAATGTTGCTGTCACAAAACCGTCCCGTTTACTAATATGTAATATATGACTGTTGAAAGAAAATATTTCCTTCATTATATCTGCTAGTGGAGAAACATAGACGGTGCTTAATTAGAAATTATGTACATGTAGTCGTTATTTACGTATTCATGCAACTCCAATGGATACCCCGTCAAAATACTTTTATTGAATTGATCTTTTTAACCCACCATCAGCAAATGGTTGGCGAGCTATGAAAATAGCCTTCCCCCATTGCTCGTCATCCGTCCGTCTTTAATTTCTGTTATTTCTCTGAAAGTACTGAAATCGATTTATTTCGATACCGCTACATGTATTTACCAGAGAGTATTAAGGATCTTTTTTTTAAATTTCATGTTTAGAAAGTCATCTTTCTTGACTCTAATAGATGGACTTGTTGCTATGGTTCAAATTCAACATGTGAGCTTAATACTTAATGAACCTTTCTGGAATTTTATAAGTACTACATGTGTTCCTCTCTTTACTCTTGTTGTGCATAATGCACCAATGGGAAAACGCGGTAATCGACAACTTGAATTTCTTTACCATGTAGACATACAATTATCAAATATTTTGTTCGATATAGATATTTTGATAATCATTTTTAACATAGGATTGTATTTATTAATGCTCATTTTTGAGACAGATAAGATTACAAAATAATGAATATTTGGCTATCTTGAAATTATTTGACTACTACGGTGCTTTATAGCATTCATATACATATATTTACTTTTTCACTGCAACCCTAATATGTATACTTACCAAGCGCACTTGACATTCAGGGGTGCATGATCTGATATTCGCTTATTTTTATGTGATGTCATAATTTTTGTGCCATCGATCACAGAAAATGGCTGTTTCGTCCTTGAGGATATTGATTTTTTTCTTTATAGATATACATATCTTGGGATGTTATCATACAAGTGTTATCAAATGACAATATATTCATTAAATTTGATTCAGTTGACAATTAGGGGGGTATGAATGCCAACTGGACATCTGTTAATTCAACATGAAGCGCTAAAGATATTGGACCAACATGTTAAATTGACCGATTCGTAAATCCAATGGTAAACGTCACGATATCTCTTGGCCCTCCTGTTATCAACTGATTTGCTTTTATAATTTGTTTGCATATGAACATTTGTGCTATTGTTGTTAAGATATATTCTAAGTACCTTTTCAATCGTTATTGTGTGTTAAATCTGTGTAGAACTGTGCTAACGCTATCAGCTAAAACCCTCAGTGATCCTGTCTATCATGTATTCACATATTTCTGTAGTTTATAGATCAGTGTGCTTTTCCTTTTGTTTACATCGGATGCCTTTACATCTTTAAGTTTTTTGTAGTTTCTTGTATATTGTCACTGCGAAGTTTTTAAATTATACGCAATAAAAATAAGACAATGCAAGAACAAAGGGTGTGTGCAAATAAAACTAAACAATATACAGTGTACGAATACCAAAGTATTCAGCAAAAAAAAAGTTACGATAATAGTTCATGATGTATCATGTATCTCGGTAGTATTTCCTCTTTACCTGAATGATTAGTTAGGGAAAACAACGCTGCAATATTTCAGCAATCTTTACGAAGCGACAAAGCACTTCAAAATCTTTGGATGTGACCGTTACCCTGTGAACGACATCCTTTTTAAAACAACAAAACGCCAACTAGGTTATACATGTATGTCACTTTTGTAGCGGATAAAATGAACGATAGCTACTATTTGAAATATAAGGTATTTTATATCAGTAAAATAACAGTAAAGTTAAAAAAATACACTTGACATATTTTCGGTGAATAAAATGTGACCAATAGCCACGCTGTGAAAAAAAGACAGGCGGATGATGAGCAATAGACGAAAAGCGATTTCAATATGTAATATAATCCACTTATTGGCGATAAGTACTATTTTGATCTGATATGATATCGTCGCGATAGTCCTTAAAATACGCACATTATTGATATTGATCAGCTAGTGAAAATATTTCGATTTACTTTCAATTGACTATTCACTTCTAAATCTTCCGCGTGGCTGGAAGTGACAAATCGTTCACGAACACGATATTGTCCTAAGCCATTGATTAACAGCTGTCATGTCCATTGTGTTACGTCAAGGGAGGGGTATGGGGTGTTCCATGATGCTCAGGTTTAATCTAACTGGTTTATAAGGTACTGTCCAAAAAATGATCATATATAAACCGGGCAGCGGTCCAAAATCTTAATATAAACCGGTTACAGGTCACTTACAGACCAGTTATGGGTACATCATGTACATTCCATGAAATATAACACAAAAAGTACAGAAGGATTTACGCTGTGTTTTAATTACACCTGTAACTTATCTCCCGATATACCTGTAATTTATATGTTGATATACTCTTCATGTATCCTCTGTTAAATAGGTAACTATTTTTATATACCGGTATTGGTCTACCGATTAACTCTGTACCGTAAACTAGTAGCCCTATACCGTTATGCTTTGTACAGGAACTTTATGTTTATGATCTGTAAGCGCATCTACATGTACCTGTGAATTATTCCTTTATATATATGTAACCTAGCAACTTCTGATACACCTGTAATCATCTTTTGATACACGTGTAATTATCTTTTGATACATCTGTAATTATCTTTTGATACACGTGTAATCATCTTTTGATACACCTGTAATCATCTTTTGATACACGTGTAATTATCTTTTGATACATCTGTAATCATCTTTTGATACACGTGTAATCATCTTTTGATACACCTGTAATTATCTTTTGATACACATGTAATTATCTTCTGATACACATGTAATTATCTTTTGATACATCTGTAATCATCTTTTGATACATCTGTAATTATCTTTTGATACATCTGTAATCATCTTTTGATACACGTGTAATTATCTTTTGATACATCTGTAATCATCTTTTGATACACGTGTAATCATCTTTTGATACATCTGTAATTATCTTTTGATACACATGTAATTATCTTCTGATACACCTGTAATCATCTTTTGATACACGTGTAATTATCTTTTGATACATCTGTAATCATCTTTTGATACATCTGTAATCATCTTTTGATACACATATAATTGTCCTCCGATACACATGTAATCATCTTTTGATACACATGTAATCATCTTTTGATACACGTGTAATTATCTTCTGATACACCTGTAATTATCTTTTGATACACATGTAATTATCTTTTGATATACCTATAATTATCTTTTGATACATCTGTAATCATCTTTTGATACACATATAATTGTCCTCCGATACACATGTAATCATCTTTTGATACACTTGTAATTATCTTTTGATACACCTGTAATTATCGTTTGATACATCTGTAATCATCTTTTAATACACCTGTAATTATCTTCTGATACACCTGTAGTTATCTTCTGATACACCTGTAATTGTCGTCTGATACACCTGTAATTGTCTTCTGATAAAGCTGTAATTATTTTTTGATACACATGTAATTATCTTTTGATACACCTGTAATTGTCTTTTGTTACAGCTATAGCTTTTGATACACACGTAACGTATCTTTTGGTATATATATTTGAAAATTATATTTTGAAACACCTGTCTTCCGCCATATCAATTGCTAATGCATCGGTATTGGATAATTACACGTAAGTTTCATAGGTTCTACTAGATATTGTATTAAATTGTAAAAGCAACGCAAAACACCGATTAAAGCTATACTTTATACATAAATCATGCAAGTTGCATATGAATGTCAAAATTCCCTTCCAATAATCACTTTCAAACGGCCATTGGATGATACATTATATGTAGAGACCATATATCTAACGGAAGTTTAAAGAAATGTAGTAACACCGGCCAAGGGTTATAGGGAAAGGTCTTCATCACCTCGAGAGGCTACTACATGTATCGCTGTCAGACAAAACAGTCGCCTAGTGGAAAATACCGGAGTAAATCGAATATCTAGCATGTATGAGACCACGGATGTAATGAGAAAACTATCAAAAGTGAGACTCAGTGTTCAGGTATCAATCCTCCCCTCCGTCAGAATACCGTTCTGTTTGAGAATCTCTCACAAAGCCCATCGATGTCAAAAACGTCCACACTCCCAGCGTTAATTCTCCGAAAGGATATACTAGAGAAACCACTTTTCAGAGTACGAACAACTCTATATACCCTGGAATGAAGATTTTTAAGTCTGAGGACGGTGTTCCAGTGACAAAGTACAGTGTGGAGTACCTCGTGCAACAGTATAAAGAAACAAAAGAACTGAGTGCTGTGCATAACCTTTGTGATTAATCTTGCTGTAAATACCTATTTATTGTAATCAGTATAGGAAAAATATAATAATATTTAATAAATATTCAATAAATAAGTAAAACATCAATATATGTACAAAATGTACTTTCATTTCCTCCTTTACGGAAGGTGTCGAATATAATGCACTGAGTGGCTTTGAGTAAATACCACTAATTAGGCACTATCATATGTTGTTCTCTAAACGTATGAACACGGTTTTGTTAGCTGCTTTCAGCTATATGCTATGGTAAGTATTTCCAATACGTAAAACGCAATACTATTGCATATTAACGCAATACATTTTCGCAATATACTATTGCGTAGAAAATGAGAGAGAGTAAGAACTTTGCTTACATTGTAGAAATGTGTCTGTTTACAATGTAGAAATAGGGTTGTTTACATTGTAGAAAAAATGTTTACTTTGTAGAAATAAGTTTGTTTACATTACAGAAATAAGTTTGTTTACATTGTAGAAACAAGTTTGTTTACATTACAAAGATAAGTTTGTTTACATTACAGAAATAAGTTTGTTTACTTTGTAGAAATAAGTTTGTTTACATTACAGAAATAAGTTTGTTTACATTACAGAAATAAGTTTGTTTACCTTTTAGAAATATGTTTGTTTACATTCATTTGTTGAAAAAATGTTTGTTTACAATATAGAAACAAATTTAATAAAATTTAAGAAATAATTTACATTGCAGAAACAATTGTATAAGTGTATTACGAGTCTTCTGTCAAACTAAATTTTGTACATAGGTTAGTGTACAGGCTACGATGTCAGAATATTTACAATGTTGCTACTTTTCTTTGGTTATAAATCATTTTTGCTTTCGTTTCAATTCTGAGTATTAATTGTTGTATAACTATTTATAGCTGCACTCTGTCACAAGTACACAAATAGATCTGTTAAAACTTTAAACGTTTGTCACGTGACACACGCTTAACTATCCGTAAACCTATGGGAGTACGATGAAAATAACTTCCTAAATTGAGAGTTATTGTTCCAGTGTGAACGTTCATGAGGTAAACCACTAATGATGTCAAGGTTTGGGTTTCACACTTATGTGTGAATGTCTACATATAACAAAGTAAGTATCATTTAAACGTCAGGTTATGTTAAACCAAGGATTTATAAGTGAGACGTCCTTGTGATAAACATAATGTCTAACGGTCCAATATCAGTAAGCTTAACTAGAAAGATCTGGGTCATTGTAACATACTTCCCTGTCGGTTGACAACGACTATCGGGGTAATAATATATACATTTGTCAGCGCTTAATAGTTTGTTTACATCATGATATGTTTTGTAAGATTTCCATCGTTTACGTACGACATTAAACCGGTTGTGATTGACATAGAACATGCATGTGTCTTTACGTTAAGCTTAAATTGTATGTATGATACACATACATGTATGTGTGCAATAGCAGCTAGGTTTCCTTTGTCTACTAAGAAATATATGTATCAATGGTTTTTGGAACGTTCACACATTAAAATGTTTTCATATCACTTATATAAACAAATATAAAGTGTGTCATTTGATTCTTTATCAATGTGTCCCTGTTAACTGTTTTATTTACACACGTGTTAAGGCGTGAAGGTACATGTACATTATACAGACGTTAGCGTGTGTACATGTGTGTCATGTTACTTTCACCGTGTTGTTGTGTTCGGTGAATATTATGTAGTTTCTGTAAAATATGAGGAGACAGCCGATTAAGTTTACTGTTGTTTTTATTCTGTCCCAAAGAAAAGTGATAATACAAAATATAAATCATTACAAAACAACATAGTAATAGATTAAGATGGACATGGACAATTGACCTAATAGAGATTAATTGTCAGTTACAAATAATGGACAAGGACATGATAAGGCTTATTTGAACATTTACAATTGTAGAATTAAAATAAATTAACTGTATGCACAGTAAAACCAATCCAACATAAGTTAAGGTCTTGTTAAATTGAGACTTTACAATAATTCAAAGGTCAAGGCTTTAACTTTGAACAAAGGGGAATAATCAATATATTTAAATGGGGGGAAATTAGATGTGGTAGAGTTCACTTGCAGTGAGAGGTATTGTTAATGCCTCAGTCTTCGGCAAAATAACAAAATGAGAATTATGAATATCTTGAATTACACAAAACATAAGAATGTCTTGTGATAAAATAGTTAATTTTAACTCATTAACAGAATAAATGTTTTTAGTAAATGCTTATTTAATTTGAAATAATTGACTTTCGAATGTGCTTACTTCTTATTTACAAAATGTTTCAAGCTTATAAAGTATTCCAAAAATAGGAATTTAGATTCACAAAAGACAATTTCCAAAGATAATGCTATATGTACGCAAACAAAAGCATAATTATTATGATATTCAAAACCTGACACTAAGATAGTACCTCAGTTTCAGATTATAAAATATGTATTCACATAAAATAAGTATGGCAAGAAATTTAATAACATTCTGAACCCAAGTATTTATATATGCAGCTTATTAACAATGTAATGGTTATTTCAGATATCAGAATCTGCATGTGTAGAAGGTGAATGGGCGAAAAGCAGTATTCAAATATAATAAGCTTTGATTTGAATAAATCATAGATCCAGAAGGTTATAATCAATTACGCATAAAATAAACAGGTACCTGAACAAGGGAATACATGTCGAACTAGGACAGAATATCTGTAGTTGAGAATAAAGGATATTTTGAAACTTCTTGCCATGTTTACAGTTGCTGATGCAGCATTTAACCAAAGGTCGATAACTCTAAACAGCTATACTTTTAGAGTAGGTAGTACACTACTAATGTTTAAATTGATGCATAATCAATGCCGTGATATACAAATAAATTATTCAAAGCATAAAAACAGATAATACGGAAAAATCAGTAGACTGATCGCTTATAATGCAAGATCATTTGTAAGTTACATTAAAGAAATATATAAAAATCATATCTGAATTAATTCAATGTTAAATATAATGCATTTAACATTTCAAATATATTATTGTATTTTCTTGAGACGTGGTACAAAATAACTAAAAAGTATTGATGCATATTGGCTAACGTTACAAACTTTATAAAATAATGTACATGTTTTAGATACAATAAAATAGAAAATGCTCACCTGTTAAATATGAGGAGACAACCGATTAAGTTTACTGTTGTTTTTATTCTGTCCCAAAGAGAAGTGATGAATTTGGGCACTAGAGACAATTTAAAGTGACCGTCCGCGAAAAGACGAGAATTTGATTGGATAATAAAATTTAACTCAAAATACAAATATTTATGCCGAAACTTTGATTGGTCAAATGTAAGCTTGGGTTTTACGCCCGAATAATTCAACTCAACCTGTCACTATTACTGTAATGTCATGCTAGTGGATTTGAATGGGACTAATTGAAAGTACTCACCTTGTCTTAATTCTCGGACAATGAAATTGTTCTCGTTGTCTAAACTGACTGGAAGAGTAAATGTGGTTTGAGCTTTTCGGTAAATAGCAGATGTATAATTTTCTGTTAAGGATTATGTACTCAAGAAAATATGAAAAGCCTAGCTTAATAAGACTGACCAAATCCAAAAGTAGTTTTATACTCAAGGTGATGACATTTCCCATAAGATTAAGATATCAGTTTTCAAGACAGCAATTTCAAACAATGTATAAGTTTTGTAAAGGAAACTGTATATATTACAACATATTTAAGGTAAATAAAGATTCATAAGGAAAAAAAAAGAAATGAAATAAAATGCAAATTTTCCTTGTGAAATTACGCTCACACTTCTCTTTAGATTGGTATTTTGAACTGATTATATAACATATATGGACAAATTTTCCTTTCTATCTCATGTGACATCCCATACACCGTTATCTCTCATTTATTTAATTTTCGAGTTTTACCGCTTCGTTTGTATTAACATTTTAAAACATGGTTGGTCCACTCGCTTTTATTAGTTTTTTGCGAAACATATATCCGAGTCTTAATACACTCGTTCCCTCAATAACATATTTTTATAATAATATATCGAGGAATTTACCAGTTTTTTGGAGGGAAATTTTGCTGATTGAGAGAATCTCACAAACTACTACTACCAGATATGATATCTAGCCGCAAGGGAGATAAATCTCCCTTGTAATTTGCAAATTATTAATGTTGATGTCATTCTGTTAATAAGATCTTTTATATTGTTGCAGAGTGTTGAAAAGACACTATCCAATATGGCATCGGAGATACATGTACCCAGCGAAGCAAAGTCACTTCATAATGATATGGTTTTAGAGTTAAGCAATGATATAGAAAGTGCGGAATTTGATAAATTAAAATATCTCCTTCTTGATAATCCATTAAGTACGGTCGAGCGGAGCACCATTCACACATTCCAAAAGTTGTGTTCTTGTCTCAAGGCCAAACTCTTCATTTCTTATGGAGACTATGAAAAGTTGTTACCCAAGCTCGACTCAATAAATCCAAGTTTGTGTGTCATCGTAAATAGATATTCGACGAAAATCAACGAGATAATACAGCCAGAACTAGACGACTGTGAAGGTAAGTGTTACAGAAAGATATAGAACCAAAATGATGTGGAATGGAAGCGCAGGGATGAGTCTTTTCTGTCCTTGTATCTATGTTGATACGATTTCATTTCAAGATAGAAAATGATATGTCGTTAAGGAATAGAGAATTCATAGCAATGTTATCAGTGTAGAATTTGGTATCTGCAAAAGCACTGTTAGAGCATGCCTATACCATGTATGACAAACACAAAATAACAAAATCACGTAAGAAAAATTATTAATACATGTAGAAAGTGAAAAAAAAAATTATTAACTCAATAACAAATTATACAACATTTTATAACTTTGAACAGCATTAAACTGTCCTCCTATGGAATCTATGCATGATCTATATAGATGCCAGATCTTTGCAGACGATCTTCATAATGCGTAATAGTTTAATGCTTTTATATTGTTTATTTTCGTTTTTACATCATTTACACTTTTAGAGTCTCTGCATTAAAATGTTGACTTTAAACCGACCGCGAAAACCGTTTATCGTCGACGACATAATCCACAAAATGGAACAATCATTTTAATTGTGACCTGCTGTCGTTACCATGTTAACATTAGTGACGTCACAATGATTACCCCGTAGACTTCACGTTCGCTTGGTTAGTTTATATAGTAAAAGTAAATATAATGTTGTGAATGCGTTTTCCAGTGGACAGTAATGAAATGTTAACTAAATAAGTCAATTAAAACTCTTGGCGTAATTCGTACATACATTATAATGATTTTCTTAATCTCCACTATTATTAGCTGCCTCTAACAGCGTTTTCGCCAAGTGGTTAAGATATCTCGACATATTGTCACAATCCCTCCACCTCTGCGTCGCGAGTTAGAATCTAACGTATTGCAGTTGCCTTACTCCTTTCCCTCATAAATCAAACCAGGCACGTCCTTAAATGACCATAAATGTTAATATGGCGTTAAACTAAACAAACAAAATCCCAGATATCCAAATTCACCAAGACAACATGGCTACATGCGAATTATCTAATCCTGTAATAAGTTTTAACTTTTTTCTAATACATGTACATAAAAGATATAGATGATTAAGTTAATAACTTTGATGTGAACTACGTGTGAGTCAATGGCAAATTGACTTTAGTATATATTTGGTATTTTGTTAGGCGACGACGATACGACGGAGGAAACCTCAGGATCAAGCAACATGAAAGGTAAAAGCATACTTACTGTTATCTACATAATTTGGGAGGAAGTGGCAGTTGTAACCATTTTATTAACCCGGAATTTCATCTCAAGCCCTGCACCAAGTTCGAATCCCGTGTGAGATAGTGGAAAGCTATAGATCGCAGGTCGATTACTTTTCACCGGGCACTCCGATTTACCTCCATCATCTAACTTGGCGTGCCCTTAAATGGCCATAGCTGTTCATATGACGTAAACAAGATCACGCCAAGCTTAGCAAAAATAAAAAATGTTGTCCACGTGATTTAGAAGAATATTTGGATCGCTTAAAGGGACAACTCAGTCAGGCTAAATATGTTACATAACCACGAAGCAAAATATGTCACGTATGTTTAAGAAATGCAATGCATAAACACCGAGGAATAGATGAAATTGTATTTCAGACCATAAGGTAAACAGATAAGGGTTACCGTACTCTCCTGTCACTTGCCAGGGTTCGGCATTCAAGACGTCCGATCAGAATTTGTAATGGCAGTCATTTCACACAAATTTCACTACAGTAGATTTTTCTGATGTATTTCAGTTATGCCAAATACTCTAACTTCCACTAGAACATTTTTTCAATAAATGTGCAAATTTTAATGTACTCTCATACTGAATAGTCCCTTTAATGCAATTTGAAGCGATTCAGCGTGTGTTGGCAGTGTTAACGTCGGTGAGGTTGATCAAGCCAGAATGTCAGTCATTTTCATTCTTAAATCGTTTTTATAGTTTCGGGAAAATGCAACAAAATAGATTCCAAGAAGACAGAATTACCACACTAATGTCGTCAATATAGGTTACTTGAGACCTCTGTTCAGTTTATATAATCAGAAATCTCCTGTTGTCCAACTGCTTTTATGCTGGTTTTGTTGTCTTTTTCCAAAGTACGGGCATTTTTGGTCATTTTTTTTTTTTATATACATGTACTATCATTTCGAAATAATTTAACGTCACTTATTTTAACTTCAGATCAATCTGTATTCATTATAGGTGCCAATCGGACCGAGGTCGAGACAGAACTGAAGGATTCGATTCCTGGTCGTATCAAACGTAAAACAATGTGTTTCCACCACAAAGGTACACAGCTGGAGTATTACTGTCAAGACTGCGATCAACTTATCTGTGATAAATGCAAACGAGGTGATCATAGACGTCATAATTTGATGAAAGAACTTGATGATATGATACGCGGAAAGAAATCCAGTATCGAACAATTTATAAAAACCACTGAGAAGGACCATCTTGTGCAAATCCAAGGTTTCATCTGCTCCGTTAAATCCCATATAGATGAAAACGTCAGCACTTTCGGCAAGCTTTCGGATGATGTCAAAGCACAAAACAACAATTTAAAGGAAAGACTTGACCAGTTATCAGCGGATACTTTGTCTAGATATAGCCAAATGGAGGAGGAAAATGCTGCGTTGCTACAAACCTACAAACAAGATCTTGAGCAGTACAGTAAAGAACTAGAAAAGAAAGTCCAGGAATGCGAAATAGTGTTAAGAATTGGATCCAACATAGACATTTTTGTCACAGATTGCGACATACATTCTCGAGAGCCCTCTACTTTGAATCTCCCAAATGAACCTATCTTGGAGGGTGCTAGATTTTATCCTCATCCAGATCCCCAACAATACCTTGAAATCGCCTTTGGGTCTGTTAAATCGTCAGGAATATGTCAACAACCAACTGAAAACATGCCATCAGACAGAGTTTCATCTGATCATGTTCTGTCCACGAATACACATCAGGGAACAAAACAGACCCAAACTATATCGATATCAACTTTACCACAGAGAAGTAATGGACGAAATGGAGCGTCCAGTTGGGTTTATACGATTTCTCCTTTGACCACGTTGCTAGAGAATCGTGTCGCACCAAGACCCATTTCTGCTTTAAGTTTTACGACCGATGACCAATGCTGGTCATGTTGTAGTGGCAGCAACATACTAACTCTCCTAGACACTAACGGCAAAACGGTAGATGAGGTGACACATACCAATATGATCTCAGACATCAGCTTTTCACCTGTAACTAACACATTGTGGGTTTGTGATTGGGATTGCAACGTCATGGAGCTTATATCAGGAATGCTGAAGAAGAGGTTTAAAACTGAAGAGGTACCAGAATGCATCTGTATTACCGCGAACTGCCAGATTATCTTAGGACAGGCGGGAAAAATCTCCAAGTTTACAAGGAAAGGTAAATTGATTCCTACCAAAGATATTGGAAAATTCTTACCAAACAGTCTGTCCGAATGTCCCGTCACTACGAACATCGCCGTGAGCTGTTGGAATGATGATACAGAAAACAACACAGGTCTAGTGCGAGTTCTGGACGCGGAATGGAATGATATATTTGAATACACTGGCGAGGTTCCTCATGCGACAGCACAACCCGGCGGTCGCCCGTTTAACCCTTCCAGCGCATTATATGACTGTGCCGGTAACCTTTTGATAGGTGATTATGATAACAACCGAATTTTACTTATCGGGTCCAGCGGTCATTTCCTCAAGATCTTACACAAGGATCACGACCGAGCGGGTGCTATTGGTATAGACAAGTATAATACCGTATTCGCAGTCTTCAAAGAAAGATATATCAGGTTGCTTCAATACTATAGTGATATTTCGCCTGTTTATCAACGGAGCAACACCTACACGGATTTAGTCTCAAAAATTATGTCACCATGGCGATGGCTGATAAATGATTATTAGATGGGAGGAGTATACACTGAATAATTAAGGAGTTATAGCAGAAGATCATCCCAATATGTTAAGGATGGCTAATTCACTGGTGTCGGCGGTGTATGACCCATGGATAACTATATCTGTAGATCATACAAATACGTTTTGGTAATTAGTAAATGATCAAAATAACATTTAACTATGCTATCAAAAGACTTTTATTGCCATTGGGTAAAATACATTTTAACATTTTCGCCATCAGTGACCACATGGTCCTTACAGTATAAGGTCAAGCAATATGTGCCAACATTGTTAAATCATCAATACCTGTCCATAATATCTGTACATCATCAAACGCTGTAGGTAGTTACCAGTACATGATACAATTATGAGTTATTTGATCAAGAATCTAAGCACTCCGTTTTGGTGTTGTGGCGATATTAGGAGTTTCATCCAGGAGAGCATAGTTCGATTCCCTGCACAAACTAGAGAACATTAGGGTCTTCTACTTGTACACCTTTAATCCCATGGCAAGCTTTTATCCGGTTCACAGACAGCGATTCTACAATTGGTCAACTTTGTTTTGCAATCGATGTAAAACTTAAACAAACATAACATATACATGTTGTCAAAAGACGATGTAATATACCAGTGGAAGATGTAATAATCTCTGTAGAAATTTAAAAAATATCATTATCTGTAGATGATCAAGAGTACCTATTTTGAAAATGCTCAATTTAATGTTAATAGACCGTGTTGAATGTTACATAGATTTCCTCACTTCGATCATTTGTACCTTAGGAAATGAAACTATTTATAACTTGAATGAACTAGATATTATCATTTTTAATTAATGTATTATTGTTACTACGTTTCCATATAAGGTAAATTTATCGGCCGCATTCTGTTCAAAGATGAAGTACAAAGGTTTATAGTAAGAATATTTAATTAGAATATCAATCATTGTATGCAGTATGTAGTATTAAGACTGTAATTGTGTTTTATTTCTATTTTTTTCAATCACTATTAATTATAATTTGATTTGTCATACTCATTTCTATAGTTATACAAACTACTATCACTGTCAGGGAGCGATACTACAGCCCTTACATCGCTAAATGAATAAAAGATATAGACATATATCATATCTCTAAATAAATTATAATGTAATGGTATATACTAGCACCACGGTACCCTCCAGGGCATACATACCTGTCTCGTATAAGATCACCATAAACACGACAAATCTACGGTTATAATTGATACACAAATTACATACTTCTAAATAATTAAGCATTGAAGTCACTATTTGTGTAGCGGATTCTCACAAAAGTTTGCAAACAAAATTTATTTCATAACCCGATGAAATTAAAAAATAGTGACTTCAATGCTTATAATTAATTTTTCAGGCTACTTTATCAAATGAAATACGTTTACACGTACGATTCCATTGACTTTTTACAAGGGATTATTTTTTCCAAATCAATACGCAACGTCAATGTTTCTATTGTGACGTCACGATAACGTCGGGGTTCGGCGCCATTCTCGGATTTGTTTTCATCGTGGAATGAAAAAAAAAATGAATAGGCCAATCAGAAAGCCAGAAACAAAGAGAAAATTAATTATTTAGTGCTGGATTTCATAACGTCCATCATCATTAAATTAGGTCTAAGACTTCTGAATTATTAAACAGATGGAACAACAACATCTTTTGTCCTGAAAATGCTATAATGGTGATAAAGACGTGTGGTAATAGAAAAAAGAATGCGGAATGTCTTTTGCAATATAATTACGAAATCGTGTTTGTCAATGTTATGTACCTGTCGCCGGTTAAGTTAGTGAGGTTTCTCCCTGGTTCTCTCTGGTTTATATCTAGTAAGTCCTTTGACATAAATTCTATAATTAATGTCCCAGTTAATAGTTCAGGCCCTCTCATTGCTTGACGTCGAGAGTATCATGTGTTTGATTGTGCGAAGCGAGCAGCTTATTTAAAAGTTAAACCCATAGACATGCATCAGTAGTAAGAATTTACTTTATATATTGATAATAAACCACGTACTACACTGGCAACCCGATACTTCGATTCCAGTGTAAACCGTCTAGGTTACGAATTTACGTCCGGACTAAGAGGCGGAGGAAAGTCGGAGTACCCGGAGAAAAACCACGGACCAAAGGCAACTGCCCCACATGGGATTCGAACTCGCGACCCAGAGATGGAGGCTTGTGGTCATATTTCGGGACATCTTAACCACTCAGCCACCTCGGCCTCGATTTATGAAATCATATAATTTGACTTTTATGAAGTCATGGACAAAATACGGAAGCGTCTTTGAAAAGTAATGTCTGTTCGCTTTTTGTCTATGTCTTCATAAACCCAAAAATATTGAGAATAATCCTTATAATTTACTTTTCATAACTCAGTAAGGTACTAATTACGCAATTGTACATGTATATGTTATTTAATTTAGTTTTACAATAAAACAAGTTGATTTTAGGCACATTGATACCTTAACAAATAGTGTAGTTTGCCCAATGACAGTGCCGCTTTTGACATTTTCCGCGAAAACGTTCTTCGTGTATGACGTCATACTACTCGCCGTAAGATTCGGTCAATGGAAACTAACCCCAAAATTCTAACCAATAAAAACGAGTGTAACATATCCTATTGAGTGATACAGATCTACAATCAAGGACAAATAAAGGATAGTATGGTTTCCTCAAGATTTTCCGAATTCGTGTAGACTTTTTTTCTGTGAACTGTTGAACATGATGTATTCTTTGCTTGAAATTTGTAGGTTATTTACAAGCATCGTTCCTACCTCATTACCAAATAGAATATTCACCAAAATTAACTATAAGGATAAATAAAGCATCTTGTCTTAAATACGCATAAACACGCATACATATATATCATGTCTGTTGAACAAAACACATAAAGTGTTTTAAGCATTTTGAGTTTTGAATAACAATCTATATAAAATTGTATTCCTTCTTTATTTTGACCAATGATGTGTCACAGAATTATTATTTGGAGATACTAAACTATATAGTAGAATGAGTTATAGCAACAAATAAGGGTATGTGGCACTGCCGCCTTTAATAGTTATATCACTGCTTGGGCGCTATGCGTGACCATTACAGTATAAAGTGACATTCAATTTTCAATGTAATTTAAATATTACATTCAATTTTATCAATAAAACAAATTATTTTACTTTAAATTTTTGGATTATGTAAACAGAGACATTTTGATTCACTAATTACAATGTAGTCCAGTACTCAATGTCTCTGACCTGGAGTATAGCGTTACGTGTGTACATTTGTACATGTGGTTATGGCACAAGCTACTACCAGAGGTCTATCAATCGAAGTGTGTCGCCTACAGTACGGAAGTATTGAAGATTACAATCTGATTACACAATTGAATAAACAATTATTGAATGGGGGGAATAATTGTATTACGGCAGGGTACGTAATATACGCTTTGCGTGAAAAGGAGCCGACGGGAAGACTAACAAAAGTAAAATCTTAATTATAAGTAATTCAATAAATTGATTAACTACAGCAAAATAATTGCATAATATGAAATATCAAACAATGGCAATGAGCATGTAAGTTAACGACGTCACTTTCGATAATGACAACATCATCGATACTCTTAATTATAGTAAAATACACAAAGATAATATCTACATTAAAGGCCCACTACCTTTGAGAAACAAAAATTAAAAGTTTCTTAAAAACAATAATAATATACGAAAAGTATATTAATAGCCTAAGAAGATGTTATAACACCAACCAAATGCAGGATTCCCTGCGTAAACTATGTTAACAGTGAAGATTCATGTCGCTGTTTTGCTGTCTGGTGCAGTGATAATCAACTGCCGCGTGGTAATTAGGACGACGGCGGGAAACATAAAACGACCCGCGTTATGATAATTAGCATTATATTTGTTTAAATTAAATTGTTAAGAAGGTGTTGGTAAGTGTAGTATTAACGGTAAGTTAATAACTTTTGTGACTCTATAACATAATCAATTTCGTTTTACATTCCCGTTTTACAAATTAAAAGCCGTTTCGGAAAGGTAGTGGCCCTTTAATGAGTAAACATGCTAATTCTAAAGACAATTGTCTCAAAATACATTTTTGTACGTCATGTCTGTTCAATGATATTCATCATTTAAATCCTAACGATCTATCAATCAAAACATAAGTATATGCCTGTAGCATTTTAATTAAAATGAGTCTGTTTAGAAAGTTAACGGTACACCGCACAATATTAAAGTACGTAACTCAATAGGTTTGAATACAAAATGGAGGTCTTTGCTTTACGGAATCTCATTAAAAATGCTAATCTCAATTACAATATCAGCTTCCATAATTAAGATAGATTTCTACCATATCAGAAACGTTGGTCGATAGTGAAATTAATCAATATCAATTCTATTTATTTACGTAGAATCTATTACAGTATATTTATAATCTACACATAGAGTTTGAAATACATTGTACAATCATATTACCTGATTAATCGCATTGTATCGTTAAGAAAAAAAATAAGAATTAAAACAATGAACAATTAAAGAATTATTACAAAATTAATAAGTAATCGTAATAGTAAAAATAGTATACAAACAAATACAATTGTATATACAACAACACAGAGTGTCTTACCTGTAGTAATAGTCAAACCATCCGATTAGATTCAGAAGTTTATTTGATAATAAACATTTAAACATTTGGACTTATAGAGACAGTAAATGACCACAAGTAATACTCACGGGCAGTCCGGCTTTTCCACCTGAGTTTTGACAGCCGACACGAATACAATGGTTACACACACCTTGACCGGCGTATGGTGCCAAAGGCTAAAAAATATATTATAGGACAATACGATAGCTTTCGCTATCACTTAAATTATCTATCTATATAGAGTGTGAATTCCTATGATTGACATTTCAAAATGACTCAAACATCCGGAAGTAAATCTCCCTTTTGAATTTATACGTGTCAGTCAGAACAATTAGTTTGACTTCAAATATGTCATAAATTAATCAATAAACCGACATGGTGTTTTTCTATACTATATATATAGCTTGTGTCATGTTCACATTTACACACGGAATGTTAAACATGTGGAAATGATTCGTAAGTACGTCTGGACATCGAGGAGCACAGGACTACGTTTTATCTTGGGAACATTGGGTATAGGACTGTGTTTAACTAGAGAAAGGTAACGTCCCCGTTAATTATATATGCATACATTTTACTTATCAATTTATTAAATCTTACTTCAAAGTCTGAAATCTATCTAACAATCATGAACTTTAATTATGTACATTTATTTCGTTTTTATATATCAATTTTGCACATTGTAACAACCCATGAATTACAGGATCAGACCTTCGATGTGTATCAGCGTTTTCTTTTCTTAAAATACACTGTAATTGTAAAATCTGCGTATATTACATAGTCTATAATGCTGTAGTTATTAGCAATTTGTGTCATTTTTAATTTCTATTTAATGAATTTAACACCAGTATTATGGTGACATGCTGCGACTTACAGACCAATATGGCGGATCGCAGTTGCCTGAGGATCGTATTAGCTGACATTTTAGGAAAATAGCGTTGAACATGTTGTTAATTAGCTTCTATCCTGTATTTTTATCATCATCTTTCATAGTCTGAAATCATTAAATTATTAAAATGAAATTAATGAATAATATAGATTCAAGGCAAAGCCTCAGAAGATCGCAACGTTTGAAGTACGTGTACATGTATAGAATATAACATTAAAAACTTTATATATTTATATGTTTCACAAGATCAAAATTGTTTAAAGTTGAAGTCCAGTCATTAAATTTTTGTTACGTTTTCAATACAGCATTAAATGCATATATAAAGCAAAATTGACGGAAATCAAGAGTCGGTCGTTCATATCCACCGCAGAAAAAATATATTTAACCGAAATAATTTTATCTTGTTTTTATCAGAGGAGGAAAAGTTTGCCGGGTGCTTGACAACTCAAAGTGTATATCATTTTGACCATTACATTTATATGTCGGTCTTGTCTTCATGGAGTTATATAAAATAACTTACAGTGACTTCAAACTGTAACCCGATTACTGAAAATTTCCAATTCCATCGTGCTGATGACTAGAATTGAAACATGGCTGCCTACATGGAGTTGCGTGACTTTTAACGCGGGACACGATTTCAAAGTCCCAGGTTATTTCATTGGAATCTGTATGCTTACAAACGTGTTTTAGTTAATATTCGCCTTCGGCCGCGCAGAGAGCAGCGCTCTTATTATATACAGAGGAAACTCCTTATTGATGAATAACAGCTACATTTTACGAGTGAAAAACACCAAAGTTACCAGATCATAAGATGACATAATATTGGTATTTATCAAGAAACAAGGAATATTATATTATTACATTTTTACCCGCTTTCATTTACAGAAGACCATCACTTCCAGTTCTGCCCAAGGTTACTGGTAAATACACTTGTTTCAGCGATAGTTGTATTGTACCATCAATTGTATTTTAAAGAGTTATTTGCCCTTGCGATTATTACATCGTATTGTTGTGAGCATAATGTCATGTTTCCACACAAAAATATGACTTCACTTTCAGGCATAAATCACGTAATATTACAAAAATATCACTGTCACTTCCTATTAGTCAAACGCGAGTGAAAAAAATCAAAAATGGTATTAGATTTGGAGTAAAGTATACATGTATCGCTTTTATGTTCAACGAAAAAAATCGCTGCGAAAATATGATAAAATGGTCTCCACCTCGCGAGATATTATTGTACTATATCTATTACATTTCAATATCTCTGTCCGAGGTCTCCTAATAGAAGTACATGCATTCAAATCTACTATTGGACCGCTTGAGCATGGCTTCGCTGGTAGATCACCCAAGGGCACAACCCATAGTTGGGGAAATGAATATTATTAATACGTAATTACCAACACATATCTCAATATTAAATACTTGTAAAAGAGATATATTCCGTTATGTACCATGTATATCGATCTACATGTGTACGTACACGTACAGTATGGTTGCCGATATCACGAAAAAAAAAAAAAAATGGTGAAATCGTGCAATTTTCATGCTGTAGAGTTTATTTTTTTTTAAATTTTCAATCGCTTATATTCTATGGACTGATATGTGAAGTCTTAAATTGAAGTGATATTACTTTTAAATAATTTGAATACATGTTAGATAGACTACACTTACATTTAGATTTATGAATACAGATCGTAGTACTGCAAAATGCCGACCAGAACACATTGCGCACGGCTTCGAGAAGTTTGGTCTAAAAATGAGATAAAAAGTAACTATAGATTAACTCATTTGTATGTCATACACCAAATTCCGAAATTTCTAACGAAAAAGTTATCCAGAATACGTAATTTTGTGACTCTGAAAAAGGATGAAATTCGGGATCTCGGCAGTACTGTAACAGCTGCCGTGCGCTTGGGGTAATCTTCAAAAGAAAATATTAATTTGGTGATCATCACACATCGTAAGGTGTTTTACCAAGTAATACTTAACACCGTATTCGCTGATTAAAATGTCAGTATGATATTTTGTAATTTTAAGCTGATATTTGCAATATTCTGTCAATGTTTATATGTAATGGCGACCGTGTTTTTCTCGTGGCGGTCGAAAATGGAGTATAAACACAAAGTAAAATATATAAATACCATATGTTTATATCTATATATTATTGTTACATATGTTTTATTTACACTTTTTGAAATTAAAATAAAGCAACCGTTCTCGGATTGCCGTACTATTTATTACAATAAAATGAAAACAAACGTTGCAAGCGGCTGTGTTCCCACCATGTTAATGTGTACAGATATATGGAGTTGTACCTTTGAGAATCAGAATGTACCTTTGTGTGACGTCATCGCCATCTTTTCTGAAATATATTTAACGTTGAAAATGATTTACATATCTGATATATTCTTCATTAAAATCATAATTGTTCTGAATGGTGTCTTCTTAATTTCATTTCCATAATTGAAATATAGCTTTAGTTATTATTGATGTAAATAGATAAATACTATGAATCGTTTTATTTTTTACAGGAATCGTCATTAAGTAGTTCGACTACGAACAACATGAACAGAAATACAATATGGAGAATCATATTGATAATAACATCGGGATTGATGACTTAAATATACTACGTAAGTATACACAAACGCATACCGGAGATAGACACCACAGATAGGATATATATGTATGTTAAAGGATCCAGTGATGCGTATGCACGACACACATACTCCGAGACATATTCAGAAGACCAGCCAAACAAATTTGTTTCATCTGGTGGAGGATGTATGAAACAAGACACAGAGGCAAATCTTCGAACACAAAAAAGAAGGAAATCTCACCAATACAATATATATGGTCTGAAGTTAAGAGACACAAACACCCTAATGGAACTCATCAATACATCTTTTCCAGAGGAAAAGGCATATAATTGTGATGTCTGTGGTAAGGAATTTAACATAAAACAAAGACTACAGAGACATCTCAGGACACATACCGGAGATAAACCTTACCAATGTGATGTCTGTGGTAAGGGATTTAGAGAGTCATTTAACCTACAGACACACCTCAGGATACATAAAGGTCAGAAACCTTACAAATGTGATGTCTGTGGTAAAGAGTGTAATGAGTCACGTAACCTACAGACACACCTCAGGACACATACCGGCGAGAAACCTTACAAATGCGATGTCTGTGATAAGGGGTTTTGTACAGCACAAAATCTACAGAAACACCTCAAGACACATACAGGAGAGAAACCTTACAAATGTAATGTCTGTGGTAAGGGGTTTGTTCGGACAGATGCCCTACAGAGACACCTCAGGACACACACAGGAGAGAAACCTTACCAATGTGATGTTTGTGGTAAGGGGTTTAGCGAGAAAGGTAACCTACAAAAACATATAGGAACACATATCGAAGAGACACCTTACAAATGTGATGTATGTGGTAAGGGGTTTAATCAGACATTTAGCCTAAAGACGCACATAAGAACACATACCGGAGAGAAACCTTACAATTGTAATGTTTGTGGTAAGGGGTTTAGCGAGAAAGGTAGCCTTCAAAGACATCTAGGAACACATATCGAAGAGACACCTTACAAATGTGATGTCTGTGGTAAGGGGTTTATTGAGCCACGTGATCTACAGACACACCTCAGGACACATACAGTAGATAAACCTTACAAATGTGATGTGTGCGGTAGAGGATTTATGGAGACAGGTGGCCTAAAGATACATCTTATGACACACACAGTAGATAAACCTTACAAATGTGATGTGTGCGGTAGAGGATTTATGGAGTCACGTAACCTACAGAGACACCTCAGGATACATACAGGAGATAAACCTTACAAATGTGATGTCTGTGGCAAAGGGTTTATTGAGACAAGTGGCCTAAAGATACATCTTAGGACACACACAGGAGAGAAACCTTACAAATGTGATGTTTGTGGTAGGAGGTTTAGTGAGAAAGGTACTCTACGGAGACACCTAGGGACACATACAGAAGAGAATCGCTATAAATGTTATGTCTGTGGTAAGGGGTTTATTGAGAAAGGTAGCCTACGGAGACACCTAGGCACACATACATGTACAGTGGATAATACATATAAACTTGATAATCGTGGTAACGAGTCATGCGTTACACAAAATAATCAATTTAAAGAAGTATTACATTACAAAGTGAATCATGGTCTTTTAAATGATGTCAGAATCAAAGACAAATCGGGAATACATCAACTAAATACTACTGTAAAACAGACTTATGGGTCCTCAACAGCAGGCAAGACTATCGATAAAGACAAGACAGGTAATTCGACGGATGTCGTTTATAATTCTGACTTTCATCAGAACGACAGTAGTATTTCACGAATGGAAAATGAAAGTAAATACACATTCGATGGAGATGTTGACAGTGTTTACCCTGGAATGAAGGTATTTGTGTCTGAGAATGGTGTCTCGGTGACAAGGTATAGTTTGGAGTATCGCCTCCAACATTACAATCAGAGAATGTTAATGGACGTTTATCAATAACTTATTCTCCCATGACTCTCATTACGACGGCCATTCTCTATTAGTAAATACATATATGTAGTTAATATCTTAGACTATTGATATAATAAGTGTATTAAATAGCTTTTCTGTCTAAGCAATTTTTGATTGGATATCCTATACCTACAATCTCAATGACAAATCTTAATAGAAAATTTGCCGGTCCTGAAAGTAAGCCTTAGATTTTTATATAGGGATTGGATTTCGTTTTTATGTTAACCATGCTTGTATGGAGCAATTCCTCTAAGAATATATTCTATGGGGCGCGTTAGCGCCCCATATTGAATATATTCTTAGAGGAATTGCTCCATACAAGCATGGTTAACATAAAAACGAAATCCAATCCCTATATTTACACTCACACGACTTTTTATTAATATTTTATGCAATAAAATTGTCATTTGAAAGTGACGTAATTATTCAATAAAAGTCGGTCAAAAGTGGGAGGAGCTTACTCAATTGAACAGCGAATGATGACGCTTCACGTAAGGTAGAATTATTCATCCGCGACGACAAAAAAGTTCAATATTTTAGAGTAAAATAAACATGACAAACAAAGTAAATTTCAGAGATAATTTTATTTAATAAGATCAGAACTTTAAATAGGTATTCAATTTTGCTAAGATTTCATATATAGCGTAATAACATAAAGTATTTGTTCACGGCCACATGTGTGAACTCGCGAACCGGTGACCGTTATTGTGCAGCGAGGCGAGGCTAACGCACGCTTACACACTGGAGTTTTCCGAAGTTGTCAAAACACCAGTGTTCAAGTAGCTAAATTTGTTTGAGATTGTCGTCTGACTTGACGATATTACATCCTTCGGAGCCATGTGATTATATGATCTACGCTTAGATCCATCGCCATCTATGGAACAACTTCACTTGTATGTATTTGTGGTGACGCGTAACTGTGAACACGTGGATTACTAGCGGTGCATTTTTTATAATACACATGATTAAATTCTCAAAGAACAAAGACAAGAGGATATGTTTATAACTGACCTCTATCAGAGGGTCTCACGCCCGTCCACCCCAAAGACTCGATCGTAGGACGAACATAGGCACAGAGGTAATGTTTACATTTGACACCCATCATTTTTAACAAAAATGAAAGCACGTCGGCCCGGTCGGGATATTTTTTCGTTTCTTTATACAATTGTTAATTTAAAAATTGTTTGAATCATATGTAGATATAAAACATGTATATATTGTTTAGATTTTTCCAAAATTCTATGAAAAACAATAATATACACGTAATGTTGCGTCAAAATATAAACAAAGCCATGTGTTTCTTTTAAAAAAAAGTAGTCCTTTTACGTTGCACAGAACATTTTCATACGCAAGTTCAAAGTTCAATGTTACCATGCAGTTATGGTAAACAAAATCGGCTAGTATTAGAGTATAGTGACCAAGCCTAGCAAGTGTAAATATAGTCAAATGGATCTTGGGAATATGCCGGTTTTGAATATAGGCCGCACTTGGACGTTAACATTGGATTCCTTCCAAGGAAATTATCTAAAACAGAAGACAACATTTGTTTGATGGGGATGATATAAAATTCTGTAATGGAGTTGTTATTTTCTTAAACGCATAACTACATACAGTGTGTACATATATGCATATTAATAAATAAATGCATATTTATAAAAAATATAAAATTTGTTTGTGTACATTATTATATTTTTAGTTCAAATATTATGAAAGTAAGCTGGTCACGCTACAAGATAAATGACTTCGAAAATAAGTTGGGCTTTAAAATAGGCCGGTCCTGAAAATAAACCTGTGATTTCCTACAAAAAAGAATATAAGCCATAGTTTATTATCGCGATTTAAGGGAATTAATATTATAAAGGCATTTAAAAAACATTACATCTGGTTCAATGAGAAAATTATCGAAGCTGACTTTGTTTCAAAGACAGATTTTTTGTGTGAATGAGTCAAGTAAATTAATATCTCTATTGCAGATTATTGCGTATCAAACGTGTGTTATTTTAGAGTATGTATCAAAATCAATTTCCACCATTTTTTATCATCAACATTGAAAAACAAACCATACAGCTTTTAGAAACTTCATGTTGCAAACTTTTCAAATTTTGTCAGAAAGAAATATGTTTCTTCATTATTGACGTGACCATACCAACCGAAATTTAGGAGCTTTACTGAAAAGCTAATTTTTCTTACATTCAAACAACGATGGTATATATTAAGTTATTGATTTGTCAACGCATAAAGGGTATTGTTGCGCTTCATTTCGTTGCTCTGTAGTATATCCATGTAAGTTATACATGTACGTTGTTGTACATTGTAAATGTTATACTAGCAATGTTCAATTTGACGCATTCCAATGACGTCACATTATTTACGGGTTCTGCGATGTGTCTGCACTCGCTGACAGGAATGCGTCCATTCGGATTTTTTGTTACATTTCTTATAAGATAAACACCTAATAATATAAAAGTTGAAAACATTAATTAGTCGAAAACCTACGGTAGGCTTTATGTTTTATTCTGTCAGTGCAGTCTGGGATCGAACGTCATACAGAAGTAACGGCAAGACGGATCGTTCAAAACTTTTGAAGTACCTTCATATACCTGTATGAAATATACACCGCTTTGCATTACGTTAAAATGATATTCAAACATTTTCTTTTCGCACATAATTTGTATTTAGTCCGCTCCACTACATATGTGAATCAACTGTTTGTTCGTTTCTATGCAATTTCTTTACCACGGCATTGAAGAGTTCCTCTATCGCTATAAGAATATTAACACATGGTCTATTATACATCGCCTTAGAACACCCAGTTATACAATATCAATGTATTTAAAACATAGGTGAGTGTAAAGGTAATTACATGTGAATAATGAAAAGTGCTGTACATTTCCCCGAAATTGTAAATTCGTTTCAAAAATATCAAAACAGTAGTCTATCATTCAGTAAACAGCCGATTAATGCTTGTTTCCACAAACATTTAAATTACTATACACATGTACACATTATGAAAAGTTTGTATACCTCACTTCTATAGTTATATAAGTACATCATATATGTATTTGAATCAATAAATACGATAACGAGGTGCTCTGGGCATATGTACAGACCAAGTGTTAATATAGTCGCCCGCGACTGTCACGTGATCACGTGATGACAGGAACAGGAACAAGAAAGCATCCTGATTGGAATCCTACGACATCCAAGAGTTGTTTCCCTTTGTGAAATCACGCAAAATTGTCAGTATGAACATAGAATACTACAGTTATCTAGTTACTCTCATTAATTTCAACTTTGAAAGCAACATTAACTCACATGAGAACATGTGGAAAATGTACGTAGTATCATATTTATTTATTTGCTATTCAAAACAATTATATCTCAGCGTAAATGTTGAGTCTCGATTGGTCAATCTTAATGAAAATATGAAAAAAATACCGCATATGATTTCACCATATAACATGTATTTGACTGCTTTCAAAGCTTCCACCTCACGAGATGATATATAACAGTACATGCAATTCATCAAGAAACAATGGATATTCTATTTTTTCATCTTTCAACGCCTCTATACTAGGTCGACACTAGGCCAACTGATACCACATTATGTATTTCAATAAATCGCGATTCTCTCGACTCTTATTATTTAAGTTCCACACATGGGCATAATACGTCGCAGAAATATAACATAAGATATTATCGCACCTCGGACAGAAATGTCCCCAAATGATTAGCGGAGAGCCGTCACATGGTGACCCCCTATCACTTTATAGGAGGTCAGTAAATTTTATTATGGTGCAATATGGCGGCTCTCGCCCTCGCTTCAAAATTTAAACACATTATCTTCAACTAAATATACCACTTCATTACCGTAAAACTATATATTACTTGTTAATTTTTGTGTAAAAATAACTTTAATCGTTTTAATTCTTAAAATTACATGAAATGCCTTTTTTAAATACGAGTTGCTTCCCCTACGCCAGTTTGAAAGTTGATGATAAACAAATGGAGGTGTTCGTACTAGATCAATCTTCACTCTACAATCAATTTATCGGCATAACGTTTAAGTGATCATCTCAGCGAGAATGCACAGATGATCAAGGAGATTGTGCTTAAAATGTTAGATGGATGTTTGTGTCACTCTTGTTTGTGATGCTTTCAATATACAGACCAATCTAATTAAAATTAAACTTGTAATTCCGCTCCACTACGATACTCTACGTTACGCTCCAATACAAGATCTAACGATGCCCCGTTCGAGGTCACTTCAGCATGACCTCTGGCCTAGGATCGGAATATCTCGGGACGTATTATTATCAGTTTACACTTCCGAATGAATCAACCACACCGAAGATTCCGTAGGCGACACGCTGATTGGCTAACCATAGGGGTCATGCTGAGGTGACCCCGAACGGGGCATCGTTAGATCATGTATTGGAGCGTAACGTAGAGTATCGTACTGGAGCGGAATTACAAGTCTGATTTTAATCTGATGTGAAAACATCCATTTCAGGTGAAAAATACCACACATATTTTCATAAAAACATATATTAGGCATGCTCAGATTTTCCATCATTCCCATTGGCTAATACACTGTCAAATGGAGGGCAGTATGACGATATGTTTCCATTTTCAGAAACACCGAATCAATATTCCTATTGTGACGTTCCACTCGAGTCGAAATTCCTATTCTGACGTCACCCATAAGTCGATATTGCAATTTTCACGTTATAATACCCCGATGTCGAATTCTTCGGGAACATGTAGTAAAAAAATAAGGACCTTTGATTTGGTCTATATGGTGTTATAACTTTTGGAACATTACGTCGTGTCTAACCTCTAACTTCCGACAGGCCATTTACCCGATGTATCACTGTTTGAGCTATAAATATTGATATTATTGCACTTTTCATTCCGCCTTCATCTGACGTCGGAAGCTGCATCAAAGAAATTACCCTTCGGAAATGAGAGTTGACAGTCAGCAAAATAACGTCCTTATACATGTCCAGTTCCGGTGAATTAACCATCATTATATATGTCCAGTTCCAGTAAGTTAGCCACCCTGATACATGTCCAGTTCCGGCTAGTTAGTCATCCTTATACATATCCTGTTCCGGTGAGTTAGTCATCCTTATACATGTCCAGTTTCGGTAAGTTAGCCATCCTTATACATATCCAGTTCCGGTTAGTTAGTCATCCTTATACATATCCAGTTCCGGTTAGTTAACCATCCTTATACATGTCAAGTTCCGGTTAATTAGCAATCCTTATAGATGTCCAGTTCCGGTTAGTTAGTCATCCTTATACATGTCCAGTTCCGGTTAGTTAGCTATCCTTATACATATCCAGTTCCGGTTAGTTAGTCATAATGAGGAAAAACGGTATAAAGCTAGTATATTAATAATCCGAAATAAAAGGCCAAAATAAATTCAAATTAACAAACCTTAATTTTCGTCTTTTCGTCTTTTCGCCCCGAAAAGACGAAATTTAACAAACCTTAATTTTCGTCTTATCGTCTTTTCGCCCCGAAAAGACGAAAATTAACAAACCTTAATTTTCGTCTTTTCGTCTTTTCGCCTTCCGGTCTGGTGTGGAAGTCATTTTGAAATCTTTTTATCTTAATATTGACTTAATTGTTCAATATAGAAGCATCAAAGTAGTTTATGATAACAATCGATTTATTAAATTGATAGTATTACAAGTATCTTCATCAATAACTAAGATTAGAAGTTTTAAAACAGAAGTCAACATGTTTGTTTACAGCAGTTACGTAGATTTCTCACACGTGGCATATGCCACGTGCCACCAACAGATTCATCATTCCGCAAATCCTTTAGCGTGATTGATACATTTTTTTAAAATTCATTAATATCTTATTTTTTGTGTTCTAATCGCCCTCTTTAGCAATTACGCTTATCAAAACATTGCCGTGTATATGTAAGGACCATAATGAACTTAAGATGCTAAACATAGCACTTACAGGAGTTGCCTCCCCTACACAACTTGGAAAAAAAAGTTGTCGGCGGGTATTATTTGAAAGCGTTTGAACCACGGATAAACTTGTTAACAAAATAATTTATGAAAGACAACTCGTGAAGACTTTGAGTTTAAAGGAAGGACTTGTACCAAGAAATTGCTCAAATACAGTTAATTATAACAGTCAATCAGTAGGTACAATGTACTGTGTATTATTTGAAAAGACATTATGACTACATACATGACATGGTCTTCATCATAATCTCCGTCGTATATGATAGATGACAAAGTATATCTGTAATTTGTATTTTTTCGGGACGAAAAGACGAAATTTAAGGTTTGTTAATTTTCGTCTTTTCGGGGCGAAAAGACGAAAAGACGAAATTTAAGGTTTGTTAATTTTCGTCTTTTCGGGGCGAAAAGACGAAAAGACGAGATTTTTGAAGGCGAAAAGACGAAAATTAAAGGCGCTAACTAGCGTGCTTCACTTTCGTCTTTTCGTGTTTGACTTTTCGTCTTTTCGTCTTTTCGCCGCGAAAAGACGAAATTTAAATTTGTTAATTTTCGTCTTTTCGGGGCGAAAAGACGAAAAGATGAGAATTAAGATATTTAATTTTCGTCTTTTCGGGGCGAAAAGACGAAAAGACGAAATGGCATAAATCAGCCACCGTAGTTTATACCATTTTCAATCAATAAAGAAACTATGCTTTTTGGAAAACTTAATCATAACGGCATATATCAAATAATAGATAATGGAATTGTTTTTTATCAAACACTATATTTATAAAACAAGATGTTCACATGGTTCTTTAAAAGTGATGGCTCCTTTTAACTGTATTAAAGATTATTAGTATGTTCAAAGATATATATCTTATGGAAAAGGAGAAAAAAATTTCCCAAAGATTGGAAAAATGGATAAAGCTAATAGAACTTACAAATCCCTGACAGTTGCACATATCTTTTATTAAAATAGAATATATATTTATTTGTTGTCATACATACATGTGTCATGCTTGTTATTAATCGGGATGTTGAGCAGTAATTTTTAATTCAATTGTCACTATCAAAAATTAAATGTCTATCTAACTTCTTGCCTCCCTTTTTTTCCTTCTTTCTTTCATTATTTTTTACTCGTGTTTTCATTGGTTTATTCATTATTTACATATACCTAAGAATATATCTACATTTAACCCTTATTCTTCACAATCTCTCCTTTCTAGTTCATCCCATTATCCTTCCTTCCCAATTCGTTGTTCTTTATTTTATTTTTTTCTCTCCCCCGCTCCCTCTTTATCAAAAAACTCAAACAAAGTAATTATAATGATGAATGAAAGAATGGCAGAGTGAAAGATGTGCATGGAAGATATTAATATTCCATGCTTATGTAATTAATGTAAAATTGATATATTGTTTGACAAAAAATTAAAAGAAAATAAAAATAAAAAATAACAACTTCTAATCAGAACTATTCAATATAGAACGTCTATATATATACTACATTGATCGGCTAATTAAAAAAGAGTAACACGTGAGGCTTTTAATTGTTAGATGAGTTTCACTTCATCCTTAAATGTCTTCTTTATACCCAACTACGAGTTAGATATATGAAACCTTATTATTTTTTCATCCAAGTGTGTTCAAACTTGTTCAATTACTCAGTGTAAATAATGTTAAAGTTTTAAATAATCTCGGAAAATTCTTAAAACTTGCATTCCAGAAACGTTCTTAGTCTCTTAATACATCGTAACTGTATAGTATTCTGATGTATAATAGTTGTGTGCTAATGTTTGTGTTTTATTGTATACAATCACTCTCCTGTACATGTTTAACTTATTTAATATGTATTAAAATTGTAGTTTGTGTCTTATAAACCGGAAGTCTTACGGGAATAGACAAATTGAAAATTGAATTAAGATTATAGTGAACAAGATATCATCGTGTCAGTCATTCAGTGAGTACTGTGACGTAAACAACAGGTAGGTCGCCAGGTAATGTTTATTTAATACAGGTGTCAAACCCTCGGGGTCACTTGTTTACCAAACTGATTATGACCAGGCGATTTGTAGGTCAGGCTGTATCGCTATGGTCACCATGCATGCCGGGTACAATTGTATGTTTGATAATGCATTGTACGGTAATCTGTCCCACGACTTCTTAAAAGCTATTTGGATGTCGAAGCTTCTTGTACGTACATAATTGTACACTGTACCAATATCCGACTTTGCAAGCTGGCTGGCTGTATGTTTTAGGTGAGTGCAATGTACCTTACGATAACAGAATTTATAAATATAATAGTACTTCTTGATCATAATATATTGCATGTTTATTATATAATTATATACTTATACGTTTTGCCATATCCACACATTTACAAACGTTGCAGTTGGAACAAACATTGTAAATATATAAGGTACAATGCATATAGTGTATTAAAACAATGGTTCGTTGGTTCCGCTCCTGACCATCTGAACATGTACTCTATCAGATAGAGTAAGGTATAAATTATGTATATATAAATATATTACCTTCAATCGTTTCAAATTGACTGACGAATCGAAGTGAAACGAAGGAAAGAGCAACTATAACTCGTTTTATAGTGTCTGTCAGAACTGGCGGCCGCGGTGTATACGTACATGTATATTAGCCTTCGATCAAATACATGTATATAGCGCACACGTATAAAGATGTTCCATAGACGACAGAGCAGAAGCGATACCCATCCTTTTAACAATAATTGATGTTTAATCGTATATATAAATATATATACGTGTCTAATTAACATAAAACATAATATGAAAAAAATGCTTTCGGTGCATGCGCAATCAGTACTTCATATCATATAGGACATAGTGTCAGGGATCTTTTTCAGGACGCAATCGATTATTTTTGATATTTGTATCCTTAAGTTAAATTAGAAGCTCAAACTTTTCAATTGTGGTAATGGTGTAAAGTAAATTTGGTAACTGAAGGAAAGTACTAAATCGTCTGTGCATGTTTTTTATAGAGCCAAAAATATATATTTGTAAGCGGTGGAGCATCTTTTGAAAAAGGATGGGTAGAAATACATCTGGACGTTTTGGTACTGTATATAAATTGTATCTTTAAAGCAGCGTATAATATAGAATATCACAAGCTACAGTTTGGTGTGATAAATATAATAACCTTGTCAAAAAGTGTATACATGCACGTTCATGTACCTCAACGTACCTTATCGTAGAATAATGTAGCATTATGTACATGTACGTACATGTAGCTAACATTTGATACACGAAGTGATACGATTACGTTCTATTTACGACTCTATCTTCGCTCTGTTCGCACCGACCTGTATACACCGTGTGGTAATGACACCGGAACTAGGTACCCATAGAAGCGAGAGCGAGAAAATCAGGATTTGAACAGAGCTAAGATTGTCGCTTTTATCAGCATTTGTTCTAGCGACAGGCGATTTACGTCGGTACCTCCCTTGGCGTGGTATCATGTTTACATCTGTCAAGGTTTTTTTGCGACACTTCTAGAAAACCATATATATATAATTTTGTGGCTGATATATAATCGGAAACACGTGTACCAAACATCAGTATCCAAAAAACATCTTAAGATACAGATAAATGCAACAATCTTAGCTCTAATCCTGATTTTCTCACTCTCGCTTCAGGGGGTACCTAGTTCGGTGTCACAACCACACGGTGGTATACATAGGTGCGAGACTTAGGAAGGCTTTCCGTGTCGAGCACCAATATAAAACTTGTGTTGTTAGATACTAATCGTGTATTCTGTTTATCATGCAACCATTATGACATTCAAACGAAAGCAAATTGTTGGTTATTTTCTTGGTTTTGGTCGAAGCGAGACGCTTCTTTGATGCGGATGAACAGATTCATTCAATTAACCGACTGAGATTGTACTCCTATTTACTACCGTGGGAAACATATAAGCGCATTTACAAACAGTACCGATAATTATAATCAGTGTGTAATATCACTTAAACAATTATACTCAAAAACCAATAATTCCTCATCAAAGAAATAATTTACATTAGATCTACATACCTTTGCTATGAGCCAAGAAAAAGACGACACCACCATACGAGATTTTTCGATACCGTAAAAATGACGTCATTTCAGTAAATGTGACGTCAAGTTTTAGCGCGACTGAATGACATTTCATTCACCGGAAGATTCAAGATCTGGATCAAGTTCCGTTAGATATGGAAAAATTCACGTGATCGTATTGACGGATAAAGCACAAGTTTATCCGTTATCCGTCAGTATGTGGAGCAGTTTCAGGATAAAGCACGTTATATTTACGACCAACAAGATGAAATTCTTTTCCTATTTACGGATATTGTATGTGGATACATGTTGTATGTGGATACATGTTTTGGGAGGCTGCGCTATATCCTGGTTGTTATACCCCTTGCTATTAAATGGAAAATGGCAGAAGCAATATCTAAATATCTAAATTTGTTTTTACAAAAATGACAAATGAACCGAGCATATCACTTACATTGAAACGATAGGAATTCCGAAGGACCCGAAAATATTGGCATCCGAAACAGATGAATTCATGACCAGAGCAGTACAATTTGTGAAATGTGATTTGTTTGATAATGCAAGAGAACGATAAAAAGGATGACCGGAAATCGGCACACACCGGAGATAAACTTTACAGGTGTCATATCTGTGGTAAGGAGTTTAGTAAGGCAATCGACCGAAAGATACATCTCAGAACACATAAAGACGGGAAGCCGTACAAATGTGATGTCTGTGGTAAAGGATTTATTCAAACTGGTAACCTTAACAAACACCTCAGGATACATACAGGAGAAAAACCATATAAATGTGATGTGTGTGGTAGGGGGTTTGTTGAAATAGGCAACCTAAATAAACATCACAGAACACATACAGGGGAGAAGCCTTATAAATGTGATATTTGTGGTGAAGATTTTGCTCAGACTCAGTACCTTCAGAGACACCAGAGGAAACATACAGGAGAAAAACCTTATAGATGTGATATTTGTGGTAAAGGGTTTAGTGTTAAAACGAGCCTTAATTTACACATGACGATACATACAGATAAAAAAACCATTCAAATGTGATGTCTGTGGTAAGAGGTTTAGTAAGACCCAATCACTTAAATTCCACCTCATAACACACACAGGTGAAAAACCATACAAATGCGATATGTGTGGTAAGGGATACGCCCGCTTTGGAGATCTACGGGTACACGTGAGAACGCATAATGCTATTAAGGATGTATTCTTTTGTGGTTTCAGTCCCGTTAAAGTCTCGTTTCGACATAGATCAAAAACGTTAAGAGATTTTCAAATATGATTTATCAATATCTGTAGCATGTGGTCTGTAGCAAATTTTGTCAAAAAATTACATTTCTATTTTTAGTAGATTTTTTTACACAGCGATTTTTAGAAATGGCCCATTTGGCGGCCATTTTGAAATTGTGTCTTTTTTGGCTTTGAGAAGAGCCATCGTTTTCCCATTTTTTACTTAATTTGTTTTTACTTAAATCATCACCGCGTCAGCATTTTCAGCTGTATCGAGTTAATTTTTGCTGTAAATCTTCACTGGGTTCATCTAATTAAAATATTGAACATTAATGTGTGAAATGATACACTTTCGTCACTTTATTTTTACATTTAATGGTAATTTGGGCACTTTTATTTTTTAGTCAAAAATATTGAAAAATAACATATATTTAAATGGGGCAAAAAAGTAAGTACACGGACCCCCCATTTTTCTGTCTGATTTAGAAAGAACAACCCTTTCCCTATTGATATGCAAACTATTGACAAAAGTTTAATACCAGAACTTTTTCTATAAAGTATTAAATTTGACAAAAATAGCTGAAAATGGTGCATTTTGGAGCTCAAAATTAAGGGGTAGGGGTAGCATATGTTGTTATTTTGAGAAAAAATATGACTCTTATTAATCATAACCGATATATTTTTAATGAAGACTACTGGAAAATAAATTCTACAAACATCCATACATATCAAACACCTCATTAGGAAATTATGGCTTTAATGTCTAGTGTATGTGGTCAAAACGGCGAAATTCCAATAAAACCCACTATTTTGTCATTTTGGTATCTTTGAGTGACAATAACTCAAAAACAAGCACACGGACATATGTTTTTTCTTCCATTTTCTTTCATGGTATGAACTCCTCTTTCCAAAAATCTATATGAGAAAAAAAGTTTAATACAAGAAAATTTTGACTTCTCAGAGGTGTACATCCTTAAGTCGCATAAATGCGAAATTTGCGGTAAGGGATTTATAGAGAAAAATGCATTAAACAGACATTTCAAGACACATACAGGAGAGAAACCTTACAGATGTGATGTTTGTGGTAAGGGATTTAGTAGTTCTCATCACTTGGAGACACACGACAGAATACATACAGGAGAGAAGCCTTACAAATGTAATGTATGTAAAAGAGCGTTCAGCCAACCGCAAACCTTAAAAGAACATCTAAAGACGCATACAGGAGAGAAGCCGTATAAATGTAATGTGTGTGGTAAGGGGTTTAGTAAGTCAAATGGACGTGAAAGACACCTCAGGACACATACAGGAGAGAAACCATACAAATGTGATGTCTGTGGTAAGGGGTTTGCTAGGTCATATGACCGAAACTACCACCTCAGAATACATAAAAGAGAAAAATCGTACCAATCTGATATTTGTGACAAACAAATAAGACTTTCATCTAAACAAAAGGAACATTTGAGAACACGCAATGAAACGCCTACTGTTTGTGAAGAAATGCCTTTCCTATCAACTTCTTCAATAGTTCACCAGATAACAAACTTCAGTTATCCTTCCGACATTAGACAACATCTTAAAACATCTGCCGAATATGAAGGAGACATCCGGTCCTTACCTCTATTAAATCAGACTGACATGACTAGCCAGTGTACGCAACAGCCACACGAGGTATGTTTACTAGAAAGATTTAGTGTAAAGGAGACCAGAAGTGTGAAGTCAGAATCTGGATCTAAACTGTCCACTCTAGATCTCATCAGTGCAGTTGTTAGTGAGAAAACTGGCACTGTTAATGATGGAACTGGACTGACTGCTCACCTCGTTGACGCTAGAGTTTTAAGTGAGAAAACTGGCACTGTTGATGGTGGAAATGGACTGACTGCTCACCTCGTTGACGCTAGAGTTGTTAGTGAGAAAACTGTCACGGTTGATGATGGATCTGGACTGACTGCTTCTTTAGTTGGCGCTAGAGTTTTAAGTGAGAAAACTGGCACTGTTGATGATGGATCTGGACTGACTGCTCACCTCGTTGACGCTAGAGTTGTTAGTAAGAAAACTGGCACTGTTAATGATGGAACTGGACTGACTGCTCACCTCGTTGACGCTAGAGTTTTAAGTGAGAAAACTGGCACTGTTGATGATGGAACTGGACTGACTGCTCACCTCGTTGACGCTAGAGTTGTTAGTGAGAAAACTGGCACTGTTAATGATGGAACTGGACTGACTGCTCACCTCGTTGACGCTAGAGTTTTAAGTGAGAAAACTGGCACTGTTGATGGTGGAAATGGACTGACTGCTCACCTCGTTGACGCTAGAGTTGTAAGTGAGAAAACTGTCACTGTTGATGATGGATCTGGACTGACTGCTTCTTTAGTTGGCGCTAGAGTTTTAAGTGAGAAAACTGGCACTGTTGATGATGGATCTGGACTGACTGCTCACCTAGTTGACGCTAGAGTTGTAAGTGAGAAAACTAGGTTTAGTCTACCTGACCTTGATTATAAGAACAAACATAAGCCTTCAAGTGTAAATGAATGTATACCTGATAGTAAGGACCCTTTTACATATCCGGGAATGAGGATCTTCAAGTCTGAGAAAGGAGTTCCAGTGATAAAGTATAGTATGGAGTATCTCGTACAACATTACAACCAGAACAGAATAATGAATGATGTGCACGAACTGTGTTGATGGTTTTTGATGAAAATCCTCAATTCGTGATTATTAAACACACAACGTTTCAAAGGATTTGGACTATATTATATTGAATGTTTTATATTTTGTTCTGTATGATTACTTTGTTTTGTTTTAACTCATCAATTTAACACAGTTGATTAACACACTTTGGACTAGGGACTGGCGTGGTGTTTGGTTTGTAGCCTTCAACAACGGATGTCAACAACTGTAGTATCCTTCTTTGTTAAATGGATATGAAAAGGAATATGTTGTTCTATGTGTTTCGCGGTGGCCGAGTGGTTAAGATGTCCCGACATATTACCACAAGCCCTCCACCTCTGGGATGCGGGTTCGAATCCTATGTGGGGCAGTTGCCAGGTACTGACCGCTAGTCGGTGGTTTTTCTCCGGGTACTCCGGCTTTCTTCCACCAACAAACCTGGCACGTCCTTACATGACCCTGGCTGTTAATAGGACGTAAAAATAAACAAACCAAACCAAAGTGTTTAGATATGAATTTCAGATGTTTCAAATAAAGAACGTCATATCCTATTTTTGGAACACAAAACGAAAGCTTGTCGAATATTATCGTATCTAAATTCATTTGCTAAATATGTTTGTATACATAAAGTTCTGAAGTTCTGCATACATACAATTCTTGTATGTAATTATTAATGTACAAATCAAAATAAAATGTACAGCTCCCTACGATATTGAAACCTTATTTTAATTGTAACCATGCTTTCTATTATATATCATATATATCACAATTATGAGCTTCACAGGTAACACTGTAATGGACATACATGTATATTTGAAAGGTACGTGTATATCATATTGGAGCTTATGCATCACAGATCATTCACGTTTATAACAGCCACCAAGACCTGTTGCTTACCAGTCGATAATCCCCATCTAAAGCATGATCATTATAAATTCACTTGAGTCGACCTGAAAACGTCATCTTAATACATGTTCTATATTGTAACATCCAAATCTGTCATAGTTATTTTCCTTTGTTTGGATATAAAAGAAGAAAAGTTACTTCATAGTTACCTCCCTTTGTTTGGATATAAAAGAAAAAAAAATAATGTTGTACAAACCCTGATAGATTAGAATGTATTTAATATAAATTAAAATATCAATATCTAGGTAGTGATACAACTGAAACTTGGTACAATAATTTTCATCAAATATATGTACTGATTATGACTAAACTGATGTTATGACACCTTAAAGACAAACATCTATTTTTCGCTGTGACGTGATTTCACGTTTATTATTTCACGATCGAGACATCTTATCGCAAGCAAACACAATGTGGATCAAGAGCCCAGACAGCTGCTATGAAATTTGACCTTGAACCTGATCAGGAAGCCGCAGTATCTTATCAATAACGTATAACAATGTATACAAAGCCGGTTTAGTAATAAATCACTCCGGTAGTCATTTAGGAACTTCAAAAGACAAAAAAGTCATCGATCCATCTGCGTCCCCTATGCATTGACTTTATGAAATAAAATGTTCAAACGCAGATTCTATTACAGATCTTAATAATTTATTCCCGGTAGATAATACATCCATAATGAAGAGTACACATGACCAATACATGTCAAAAATATGAATTCAAGTAAAACAGTAAAGTTTATAGCATCAATTAAACTTCTTTAACTTTAAACCACCTCTTAGTCTAAACTGCTGAATGTTTTCTTGACATTATACAACAGAAATGTCTTTTTCACGTCATTATATAACTAGGATATCTTTGTCATGATATTATACAGCTAGAATTCCTTTGCCATGACATTTTACATCTAGAATCTGTTTTTAATGACATCATACCACTAGAACACCTTGGTCGTCGTACTTTACCTCTAGACACATAACTATTTGTCATGACATTATACCTTTAGACATTTGTCTATATGATATGACATTGTATATCTAGACTCATATACAATGTATGTTTGTCATACCATTATACATCTAAACTATTCTCTCTTTGTCATGACATTGTACATCTGGACTTTTGTCTCTTTGACATTACATTATACCTCAAGACTTATCTATATGACATGACATTATACAACTAAACTTTTGTCTCGTTGTCGTGGTATTATCTCTAGATTCTTGTCTATTTTTGTCTTTACATATGATGTAAACACATCTGCCACGCATCTCACAGTGATGCGAAAGTAGATTCATTATCTCGTATAAACGAGGTCATAACTAATTCGCAAGTTTCTTAAATAGATATTGTGTATATATACCGGACTAGACCCTTATCATGTACGTCCCGAGACTGGGGGCACTGGACTCTTGTGGAAGCGCACCACATTTGAGTGTATGATTAGCTTAGAGTTTCCAAACTTTCACAGTAGCTCAAGCTCGAGCCAACCTGTTTATATTGGCTTACAACTCGTAATCTCGGGGAAGTAGGTCCTGGTAGTTGAATAGGTTTTACTTATATATAACTCATGCTGGCTGGTCCAGGGCAATACACTCGTGCCGCATGAGGCTCTGTTGCATGGCTACCCCTTTTTCACAAAATTAACTGGTTTTACAATAAAACATGCAAACAACGGATTTTTTGTTGTTGAAAATATTACGTAATTTTTCATGTATGAAAATTGACTTTCAGCCGTGGATTTCTTCGAATCTATTTCAAAATGGCCGGATATTATAGCTATAAAATTGCAATAAAACGTCGAGGTATGAAGGAAATAATACTCTTTCATAAGTGGATATGAAGGTTAGGGATATTCTACCCTCGGCAAGCCTCGGGTTTAACTACATTTTGTGACCCGTGGGTAGAATATCGCTATCCTCCATATCCACATATGAAAGAGTCTTATAATATTCAATCCTATACACTGTCACCCCCCTCACTATGTACTCTTGCGATATCAGGAAGTCTTAGATGTAGCATCGTTTTAGTTATATAGGCCATGGGCTAGGAGGGTCCCACATGCACCCCCCCCCAAACCTCCGAACCAATATTTTTCTGAACCCTTATGACCCACTGATCACAAATCCAAATGTTAACATTGCATAAGTTGGGATGAACTTCCGGTTATGACGTCATCAAGATGGCCGCCATCTCGAATTTCACTAAAAATTGAAAAATAGTCATAACATTAACATTTTTCAACCGAAGTAGACAAATGAGGTATCAAAATGACCACAATAGAACAACAAATACATATCAGGACCAAAAAATCCAATATATGTAATGATTTCTACGCAGGAAATGAAAAAATCGGATTTAAAGCTCAAAAATGGTGATTTTTCAGCAAATTTTTCATATTTTGTTTGACGCAGCAAAAATGTTTCCCAACAGCAATCTATTATTTCTAATAAGTTTTTTGACCACTTGTCAATCAGTTTAAGCAACAAAAACAACCAAAACCAATGTTAACATCGTATAAGTTCCGGTTATGACGTCATCAAGATGGCCACCATCTCGAATTTCACTGAAAAATGAAAAATAGTCATAACATTGGCATTTTTCAACTGAAGTAGACAAATGAGGTATCAAAATGACCACAATAGAACAACAAATACATGTCGTGACCAAATAAGCCAATATATGTAGTGATTTGAACGCAGGAAATGAAAAAAAAAATATTTTAAGCTCAAAAATGGTAATTTTTCAGCATTTTTTCATATTTGGCTTGACGCAGCAAAATTGTTTCCCAACAACAAATTGTTATTCACAATCAGTTATTTGACCTCTTATCAATCTGTTAAAACAACAACAACAAAAATATATAGAAATGCAAAAGAGATTTGTTATACCATCATTTGGTTTACAAAACATCACCGGATGCGGCATATGATTGTTATTTTTTCCAAACCGCTAACACTACAGTTTCCTGGTGTCTTGGAATTTCCTGAATATAACATTGGCTATTGACGATTTATATCTTAACAAATTTGAATTTAAAGTTGGCTGAATATCTAAGTGGGACTTCAAAATAATCCATTTTCATGTTCGAAATTTTGTAGACTAGTAGCCTCTCAAACTGAATTATTACAGCAAAACGCTAACTAATAGCTATAGGGTATCAAATTAAAGTTCCGTAAATACCATGACACTTTTCGAAACATATTGTGTCTTTTAGAATGAGCACATCCATTGTTTATTTCCTGTGTATAACGCAAGATATAAGATGGTTACTACAGTGTCACATATTTCTTTCACTAGTTCTTAATGCTAATCATTTTCGTTGTGCGTGCTTTCTCGCCAGAGTGTCGTCTTCGACCTCGGTGACCTGATGTGACATTACATTACCGGGTTACCATCGTGGTTCTAACTTGTCAACTGTCCATGGTCAGAGTTAAGATCAGAAACATCGGCTTCAGGGATGTGGGAGCTCTTCCTGTTTCCAACCTAGTTTCACCTAGATTCACATATCGTATATGATGTTCCAGACTTCCCCGGCATGATGGAAAAGACACCAGATCAACATTCTGCGGAGGGTTGAGTTGGTTCTCCTTAATTCGTATGAAGCACAATTCCTAATTCTTGTGAACCTCAGTGACCATAGGTGGCACAGGTGGATTCTTTGAGGTCATAAATGAGGTCTGCAGTGAAGTTTCACTCTTTGCCAAGTCTGGAAAGCACTTTAGAGAACTTTTTACTGGAGAGTCTTCAATGGTCTCTTTGCGCATACACCAGATGTGACACAACCAGCACCTTCAAGGGAGTGGGAAAAGTCAGACCAATGAAAAACATTTAACATTTATGCCCTCATTAATGACCTCGATGATATCACCAGTGCCATTTATGGTTGCACGAGGGTCCACAAGATTGATGAATAGTACTTCATACGAATTATGGAGTTATGTGCTTAAGAGAACCAATTCCACCATTGGAAGAATGTGCATCTGGTGTAATTTCCATTATGCCGGAGAAGTCTGAAACAGCATATACGTACGATATGTTAGAATCTGAAAGAGATCCCACATCCCTGAACCTGTTGTTCCTGATATGAACTCTGGTCATGGATGGGTCATAAAAGGCTAGAACAACACTGGTAATGCAGTGTCACATGAGCTCATCGACATCGAAGACGTCGATCTGGCTTTCGACGAATTGGATACTGATATCTCGAGTACTCTGATTCGGACTGCATGTACCAGCTACCAGATATGCCGAGTCTCTTCAGTGGATAGGTCAGTGAGGCGAGAAAGCACGCACAATGATAATGGTTATCATTGAGAACCAGTGAAAGACATATTAGTGACATTGTAGTAACCATATGACATTTTGCTTATGCTATGCATAGGAAATAAACAATGAATGTGCTCATTTTCAAAGACACAAACGCTTTGGGAACTGTTAATGATATTAACGGAAACACAGGCTTAGCTTAGGTTACATTTGTTACGCTATCAGTAGGTGTTGTGTTATTTTTGAGACGCTGCTAATCTATAAAATTGAGGGTATAACAATAATTCTTTTTTTGCATTTCTATATATTTTTGATGTTGTTGTTTTAACAGATTGATAAGAGGTCAAATAACTGATTGTGAATAACAATTTGTTGTTGGGAAACAATTTTGCTGCGTCAAGCCAAATATGAAAAAATGCTGAAAAATTACCATTTTTGAGCTTAAAATATTATTTTTTTCATTTCCTGCGTTCAAATCACTACATATATTGGCTTATTTGGTCACGACATGTATTTGTTGTTCTATTGTGGTCATTTTGATACCTCATTTGTCTACTTCAGTTGAAAAATGCCAATGTTATGACTATTTTTCATTTTTCAGTGAAATTCGAGATGGTGGCCATCTTGATGACGTCATAACCGGAACTTATACGATGTTAACATTGGTTTTGGTTGTTTTTGTTGCTTAAACTGATTGACAAGTGGTCAAAAAACTTATTAGAAATAATAGATTGCTGTTGGGAAACATTTTTGCTGCGTCAAACAAAATATGAAAAATTTGCTGAAAAATCACCATTTTTGAGCTTTAAATCCGATTTTTTCATTTCCTGCGTAGAAATCATTACATATATTGGATTTTTTGGTCCTGATATGTATTTGTTGTTCTATTGTGGTCATTTTGATACCTCATTTGTCTACTTCGGTTGAAAAATGTTAATGTTATGACTATTTTTCAATTTTTAGTGAAATTCGAGATGGCGGCCATCTTGATGACGTCATAACCGGAAGTTCATCCCAACTTATGCAATGTTAACATTTGGATTTGTGATCAGTGGGTCATAAGGGTTCAGAAAAATATTGGTTCGGAGGTTTGGGGGGGGGGTGCATGTGGGACCCTCCTAGCCCATGGCCTAATATATCTATGCATTTGCAACGGTAAATAATAAAATGATGATTACTTTCTAAGCATTTAGAGTATAGTTAGCTTGACACGTTTAAAATAATGGGCCATATGTAATACAATCACACGCCTCTGATTTTACTTCAGTATCATTTGTTAGTCGTATGCTTTAAAACGTTCAGTTTCGAAATGGTCCTAATGAGAGCAACCAACTAAATGATTTTACATAGACCACAGTGTTAAACTTTGTTACAGTTTTGTACTGTATTATTAAAACAAAGAATTATTAGTTAGGTATTGTGTTCTATAATTAAAGTCTAGGTTCTCATATAACACTAGATAGAAAAAAAAGTTTGGGTCCTTCTGCTCAAACTCCAACCAGGGTAGCTTTATTGAAATCAGGCGCATTTTGCACTAAAATATCCGGAAATTCTAATGTTTTTACCTATTCATTATCAAAATTGATATTTTGAACCTAAATCTCAATATGAAATTCCAAATTGATATCATGGTTTTCTAGGAATAATTACCTGTCAGAAAACATTTTTACTTTTGAAATTCATGATTAGCCAGCCAATCAGCGGCCGGGTTAAAATTCTATCCTGGGCTCAATCTTGTATACACAGGGGCCATTTCGAAGGTCTTTTTTTATTTAGTTGGTTGATCCCTAATGGAGCAGTTCATGCTATTATACACATCTGTAACCGGGATTTGTCTACTCTACCACTAACGTCAGCTCGAGACTTGCTCAATACAGGACTGGCATATCAATACAGGACGGGCATATATAAGTTTTAACAACAGTAGTAATTGATAGCAGTATTCATTGGATAATAATTATCATTAAATGATGTAAACAACCACAGTCAGTCAGATACATAATAATGACAACTTAGCGTGTTTTGTGCACGATCAACGTAAAGAAATTCCGGTTAAATCACTCATAGGGTCAAATAAATATATTTCAGAATAACACACTTACATGTGTTTTTTATTCCATTTCTAAGTTTGGTACGACTTTTTTGCCCAGTTATTTACATTGGAAAGCAAAATGGATCATCATTTTGTTATCGATCAATTTTCTAAATAGTATATCATCGGCGGTTAGACCTGGCTGTCCATCGATATTCGTTCTCATTTACAGTCGACATAACCTTGTTTTGGTTTGTTACCACGCATATATAAGTGACTTTCTCCACAACTAGATACTTCCAAAAAATTACTCTCACTGTTACTGTTTATTCATATTTACAATTTAAGACAGCATTTACATTTACATATTCAGCTCCACTGATTAAAATTTTAAGTTTATGTTAATCGAATAAATTAACATACATTATGTAATTACATTCAATAATGCAATGTAAACATATTGAAGTCAAATACTAATTAACAGTTATTATAAAGTACAATGTACTCCAATAATACTTAAACTGTGAAGTCCAGATATCTCGATCAGATTATGATCGTGTAAATAATCTCGAGAACACACGATATTCGAGTCATTAGTGGTTGACAGTCGAAAATATGATTATAACGTTCACAATTATCTATAAAACTGTTTAATTTAGTTTTGAAAATCCACTGTAGACTGTATTATATTTAATAAATACAAATGCTGTCATTGCTATTTGATTTCATAACTTAAAATATAATTCAGACGTATGCACACTTGGACATTATTACTACACAGTAAAACATATTAAATTATATTATTTACATTGAGAGTTAGGTTTTGACGCAATTATATATAACAATACGTCGGTTTCGAGATCCCAAAACGTTGGTAAAGTACAATTTACCGTCGATTAGTCCCACCATTCGGTCATTATGACGTCATCATTTGACGTGAGTTTCGTGACGTCATAATGACCGGATGGTGGGACTAATCGACGGTAAATTGTACTTTACCTACGTCGTTTTGGAATCTCGAAACCGACGTATTAGAGTTCAGGAGGTCACAAAAATCTGGATCCAATAATCATTTGGCATCAACAGATCACTAATGCAATTTGTGCATATTTAAAAAAAATAAAATGCATACTTTTCTTACTATTTATGTTTATATTTAATTGCATTATTCTGACTACTTATATAATCAAGTGTCAAAATGAAGTTGATATAATTATACCAGAATATGTGACACCCCCGAACTCAGTGGAATGCCATCTGTTTCAGGTTAACAATACATCGTATTAACTTGCAAAACCTCAATAAGTATTATGCTATATAACATACGGCCAATCATATTAACTTTTCCATTGGAACTAGTATGTGATGTCAATAGCGGAAATGTTATAATTCTTAAAAAATATTATATGCATCAATGGTGTAAGGGTAACAGATTCCTGTAATCAGGAATTACTATATATAGAGGAAATATATCCATCACACTCGTGAAAAATATCAAAGTTTCCACCTCACTCGATGAAATATAATTGGTATTCATCAAGAAACAAGGAGTACTCTATTTCTAACATTTGTTTTATCGCTTTGATTTACAGAAGACCTTCACTACCAGTTCCGCCAAAGGTTATTCCGCCATTGTATTTTACATAGTTATTTGCGCAGAAATATGACGTCATTTTTGTGCAAAACCTAACGACGTAACAATCAAAATGATATTTTCACTTTCAATGCTGCATTCCAATTGGTCACAAGCGAGTGAAAATATCACTTTTATTTTCACTATAAAACCTTATATTTCACTGCAAAGTGAAATATGATATTTCTTAAGTGAGTATATGTTTTTTTTATCCAGGTTCCAATAGTTAACTACACACAGTGAAACTACACGTGGGCGTTTGTACGCCACAGTGCCGTATATTTCCTGCTGAATTAACCCAAAGTGTCGAAGTTCAAAATGGGCCAAGATATTTTAAATTCAATGGGCCTACATATATGTAATTAAGGGAACGTGGTGGTTTATGGATTTAACACATTTTAACGTTGTAGTGAATTGCCATTGTTAGTTTCGCTGTGTATTGGTCTATTCGGTTCATCATATTTAACGTTAGGCTTGTCTTCCGTATTTATGAGGACGCCCGGTAGAGTAAAAATTATTTCCAAGATCACCGTCATTTGTATGAATTGTGTAACTTCGCCATAGTCAGTCCCAAGCCAATGCTGAGAAAGCAGAAGGGGCATAATCTCACGTACAGCTGATAGTCTATATTTAAACAATAAACAACCAACCATAAGTTGCGATCCATGTTTCGACCGAACCCAATATATTATAAACGTAAAACTAACAATTAAAGACAAAAGTTTTAGCGTAGTTTGGAAATATCGCTTATTCAAAAGACATAAAGGCTATTTTTCCACTTTTGGTATGTCAACAATTTTATACTAAAACACATACGCATTTATACAATTTTAGGTAATGAAAAAATACATGCAGGATATATACTTAAAAAAAGAGAGAAATAAAGAAAAGAAAAATTAATCCCTGTTCACTGCACATTTCGAATTATTTTCAGTCAGTGATAAATCATAATAACATCGAATATTTGATCATCTAAGTGATAACAAAGCATTACAATGATTACAACAAAATAAATATAAATTTAGCATTTCCTTTACAATACCATAAATGTGTCCAATCTATGATGCAAAAAATGTTCTTGCCATTTACATCGTTTACATAGAATGTGTAATATATACATAGACTGTTAAATATATTAGTGAGGTTTTCCGTGTAAATGAAACACGAAGCAAAGGTAGATGATATTCTCAGCATAAACCGGTGGTGGTTTATAACAAAGAATATTTGAGTGATTTCACCACATGTACACTAACGAGATTATATCAAAGTATTAAATGTCTCAACCAAAGAACTTCCCTTGATGGAACCATTTGTTCATTTCCATAAGTGATTTGGGTAATTGATTGTCTAATGTTATTTCCTCATATGCGTAGACACTAAAGTGCAAGACGCGACGGGAAAGTATATCGCTATACAATTGATCTTCCTAGATAATGAGACACCGTGGACATGTTGACCTGGATGATGTAGTTGGAGCACCTGTAATGTAAAGGATGGATTTGAAACATTACCATTTTTTTATTTAATGTAATTGTGCATTTACAAACCATATATGAATCATTCCAGCGATCGATCATGCATTGTAAAAATGGAAAATACAATTTACAATATAATAAATGAACTATTAAATCAAAATTTCATCCAAAAACATAAATTATTTAGTCATATAATTATCATAATTTAATGTCTTTTTCATATATGGTAATATTTTTGCGTTAATAAAAAAATTACTCACTCTGTTGTTGTAGTAATTCTTTGATAACGTCACTGGTATTCATTTGGCACTCTTGCATGGCCTGTAGAACTGTGTCTCTAGTTGGCGTCGGCTTCGCCTCTGTGATAAACGATCTTAACATGGCCACGACCTTGTCACGACTCTTGCAACAAGAGTAGATATCATCAAAGTCTTCGATTTTTTCAGGTGAAAAACCAAGTTCGACAAACAGGTTGAAGTACATCTTCACACTCACCTTTCCAGCAATGAGTTTAGCATCACTTGACTGTAGACTAGTTTTGTGATCTGTAAATAAAAATAGTCTCGAAAGAAGAGAAACATAGTTGCAATTTGTTTGAAAGTAAAAGCATTTTAAACTTTATTTCTAGATTGCTTTATTTTCCAAAAAAAAACCCCAACCTTTTTACATTCAAGATTTAAAATATAATTTTGTTTCTAATACGATTTGTATATTGAATATACTTATTTTAACTTTATCAGATTATTAGATCAAATGAAGTACAGCATTAATTACATTATTTATCTAATACAGTTCGAATACTGAATGGATTGATACCTTTGAATGCATTGGTTCTATGCTCATCTAAAATCACCCAAAGCTTCGACGGGTTCATATCATATCTTTGCATCGCTTCAGCCATTGTAGAAAAGCTCACGTTGTTTTGGGTGTTTTGGAGTCGAATCAAGACTTTTGTGAATCTGGATCGTATATCTAGGTGGAGATTTTCTTCCAGGATTTGTTCAAGTGTTTCCAATTGGCAACACATGTGCACAAAGAATGGGTAGTATGAACCAAAAATGTACGCCGAAATTCTTCCTATTTCTCTCAACGTCAACTGTCTATCCGGCAAATTCAAGGCTGTTATCATGGTTTCTAAATATAAAATAAAAATAGATAATTATATTTATTAATATTAAAATTACAAGTTGGTTAAATGTAGAAGTATCTTGAAATTCAAACAGCATATGCATTTCACCTACCGTTTTGTTTCTCCTTAGCATCCGGTGCCTGGAAATTAGATCATGTGGTGATAGTTAATCGTTAATCCATAATCACAATTATATTACTTACTGTTTTGATTATAATATACATTGTTATCTCTTAGATATAATATATGATGTATTTGGAAATATATGAATACAAATTTACCTTCTTCATGTCTGATTGCAAACACCCAACAATAACCATTGATAATGTTTAATTTTTAAATAAATTCATCAAAACGTGTTTTGACTCAAAGTCTATTGTCTATCTAATAGATAAAACGTTGTAACTGATAAGAAACGCATAGAAAATGTCTTACCTCCAATCCCGGCTGCACAAACCAAACCCATATATCTTCCTTGTTTAACCATGGGTAGCCTATTGAGTCCAAACTGTGGACACACGCCGTCCGTCGCAACTCGTCCACCAGCACCATCTGATCATCAGCTGCGACGCGGTAGTCGTTATGAAGGTAGTATTGATATTCAAGATGACTTTGGTGATTCAGTTCTAGAATGCGATGTAGAAGAAACTCCAGGATTGACAGTAACTGAACACCTACCCCTGTAAATTTGTCATGGTCGTTCTTCTCAGTGGATTTTCCGGCAGCATTTGCAGTTGCAGATTTGCTCTTCGTAAATAACGTGATTTTCATTGAATTGTCTTTGCAATTGAGAATCGTGTTCCAAAGAGAGGTCACTTTAAGACATGCGAATCCACGTTGGATAAAGTTAAGGCCATCATGTCCAGGTTCATCGAGTCGTTGGAATCTGTGGACACATGACGCAATCATCTTGTCCCACACGGCCTGTGGGATAAATTGCTTTTTGAACTTTAGACAAAGGGTAACAGTGACGACTCTGGTGGGGTCTTGTACTATATGTTCAATAAGCTTTGGGTTGGCATTTGGCAGAATACTGGGAACAATGTAGTAGTTCGCCTCGTCTGTGTGATCTTTCGGAATTGGTTGAGCCAAAAGACTGAGAGTCTCCATGACGATGCGGAGTTCTTTCTCATTTTTGTGAAACCTATCTTCCTTCCAAAGTTTTTTGAGGAAATCCATCGGTAGAACACCGGTTCTTTTATACGATTCCCAATCAAATTTCATTTCTTCTGATAATGCTGTTTTGAATTTATCATCAGTGATAATCTGTTTAAATCCGTCGATTATCCACTGAGGCTGAAGGACGATGAAAGTATGCTTCGTTTGCACATTAAAACACAAGAATCTCCCAGCGTATTTAAGGTATCTGAACAAATAAATATAGAAATATGAAGTTTTACATCATGGAAAGTCTTGTACGCACGATTGCCGATTTAAAATAAAAATAAAAATCGCATTTTTGTTTCTTACTTTTCAATATGTTTGATAGAAAACATCGCGTGTTCTTTTGTTCCCAGAGCAAAACCGATTATATTCAAATTTCAAATGTTGTAGAAGATATTTATACTTTTAGATATCACATAAACCCTGTTGTTTTTGTCAAATAATAATGATAATTTCTCAAACCTGAACAGTTTGGCTATCGGTCCCTAGTTGTTGTTATTCGAACTGTCTGTTCAGATTGATAAGTTTGTTTAAACCTAATATAGCCTAGGTTAAATGACGAAATAAATAAAGATATGACATGTAGAACAATTATTATACGGTACTTGAAACATGTTAGTTCCCTCCAAACGCACGCGATACGCTAAGCGAAAACCAAAAACCAAACACCAACGAACGCAATCGAAAAACGAAGAATGAAGAACGAAAACGCCTTTGGCTAAATAAAAAACGCAAGCTATCAAAGATAAACGCAAACGAAATACGCAAACGAAAAACGAAAACCAAAAAACGAAAAGACTGTAGATTAAACGTGATATGTATAACCCCTGCTCGATTCGTTATGAAAAGCGGCTACCGGCGTACGCCAGTCACGTGACCGGGCGACGACCGGGCGATCTGGCAAAACAAGCATAACCGGCGTATTCCATCAATCTTCAGAGCTTTAGTAACGTTTTGATTTTTGCATCAAACACAATCAAAGTTATGGTAAACATTAATTACGCTAAAATAATCGTTAGCACGAGTAAGAAAAATACTTCTACGTGTACGTTTACAACTTTTATATTTGCCAAATTAAAAGCGATTAAATTGTCTCTGTTTGGTAATGGATGAGTGATTTTCATTCAGATAGTAATGGTAGAGTTATAATAATATAATGTGTATATGGAAAAAAGCGATATTGCCCATAAGAAATCTAGCTTTCAAATATTCCTATTTTTCATTACTGGGCCAGAATTTTACGGAATTCACAAATCATTAGAGTTCATCACAATATCAATATGATACCGTGACTGACTTATGTCTTTTTGAAAAAATGCCCCCCCCAATACCATTTTGTCTTCATCGTGCATGCTACTCTGTATGAAATACTCGTGTATGCTGTTTTATTTTAAAAGAACAAATATAAGAAATTGCATCATACTGCATTAATCTATTGTGTTGAAGTTTCATATGAAATAGAAAACATATATGGTGGCCTATTTCGGCCATGTCGCATTGTCGCTCCTCACAAAATCGCTCCGCGCGTTCCTGTTGTAATGCACATTTGATGTAATGTATGGTGCATTGTAATTTGTATTGTAGGATTATATAATATAATATGAGATAATTTTCTAGCATTACAGCTTGTAATTTAATTACACATCACAAGAAAATATTCAAAGCAACAGTGAAATAATGCGCGGAGTGACACTGCAACAAAAATACACTGTCGGTGCGACAAATTTTATTTTCTCGTTTAATCGCACAGTCACGTGAGTTCGGCAGGGTATTTTTGTCGTCCATGCATTGTTGCAATTGGCCACACGCCAATCATTATTTTTTCCTAACTTAAATTACAGAGATCGCTGAAGCACTGATTAGTAAAGCATGATTTATCTTAATAAAATGGGTTTAAATTGATACCCTGGTATAGCAATGTTGCAACTTTATGTAAACTATTTTATTAAATAGGTGTGCTGATCAAAGGACACATGTATACAATTCTCTACGTGTATATGTACATTTCTGGCTGTACGGGTGTGCAGACATTTTTTAAAGATACACAATTATGTATAATAACATAAACACTGAAGATCATCGGCAAATATGGAAAAAAAAATTAACAATATGCATTTTATATATGTATATGCATATTTTTTTTATACATTTTATTCATTTTATACATAAATATAATAACATAAACACTGAAGATCATCGGCAAATATGAAAAAAAAAATATTTAACAATATGAATGTTATCAGGCTATATTAGATATGCTCCGATTTTCTGCCACTCTCATTTGCTGAAACACTGTCACATGGAGGGCGATATTTAGCATATCGACTCGATGTTTCGATATTTAGGAAGCATACTGACTCGATGTTTCCATTTTTAGAAACACCGAGTATATATTCCCTATTGTGACGTCACAGCCGAATCGATATTCCTATTCTGATGTCACTCCCAAGTCGGTTTTGCGATTATGACGTCACAATTCCCCGACGGCGAGTTCTTCGAGAAGATGTACTTGTAGAATTTTAAATGATGACCTCGTACTACGCCCTTGGTCATTATTTATTCTACACGGGTAATATAACACCATATAAACCTCAACAAAGGTCCATAATGGATACATATTATGAAAGAATCACTATATAAAGATAAATAAATATATCTATATATACATATATATAATATGATATTATTAGGCAATTATTTTCACGAGGAAAGTATGCAATACTATATCTGTATATCTTTCTAATAAAGCTGTTTAATCATACGCCAATGCTCATTTCCTTGCATATATATACATATACATACACGTACATACACGTGTATATAAGACACGTGTGGACCAGACCGTAAATATGCACGTGGCGAAAATCACTTTCTACCACAATACGTCGTGTTTTTCCCACTCTCATGCCATCGTATAGATGTGCTAGGTGTTGGATAAATATATTGATATTCCACTAGTGGAATAACACCGTCCAGTCTTTTGATTGGTCGAGAGGTTAAACTTTTTAAAAGTTTAAACATCAATTATCGAATGATGTCATATTGATGTATTCTGATCGCTGCTTGCAGAACAAACCGCTGTTGAAATGTATGTGTGACCACGTCGGAATAAACTCCAAGCTCTAACTTGGTTACAATGGTTTGATGATTATTTGGCGGGAAATAAATGTCACTGTGCCGTAAATATTTCAAAATGTAGTTCGACAATGATTAGGTTATTGTTGAAGTACTTATTGAAATCTCGATTCAAAAAGACGTTTTGTAAGCGAGAATGCATGGGATAGTTGTTTAAATTTCAAAAGATTGGTTATTAAAACATTATTTAAACAATTCAGATTTTTTGATATCAATGTGTGCCTATTTGCTTCATATTACTACTCACCTTAATTGCATATGTCGGAAAATTTAGTTATTTTTTGGCCTCCTTATAGATGATTTCATTGTGGTAGAAACAGGTTACACTTCTCGGGGTTATTGGGTATGGAATTTATTACACACTCGTAAGTTACTTTATAAAGCTCGTAACTTTTGTAACTTTTAATAACTCATGCGTAATAAATTCCATACCCAACAACCGCCCGTTGTGTAATCTCTACATAGTTTACCTTACTATAAGTGTATATCCCGATTACGAATATATGGATATCACAATACAGTTGGCAGAATACATATGGTACATGTACAATGTATTAATTACCATACGTTTTATTTGTGTAAGAAAATGGTAGATCCAAATAACTCCACTTTCAGAGCCCTGTGGAGATTGGGAATTAATTATATTATTAGTGTCACCTGATCGCCGCCAGCGGCTACGGCTAGGCCGGGGCTCTGCAAATCACATGTGTCTTACCTGAGTTACGGTCCAGGTGTTACCTGGCTCATTGTATCGTAACGGTTAGTTGGTATTCTACAAATATCTGACGAAATTAAATTGAGATAGTGATATTGATACAGTAGACGAAAGAACTATTTAATCTGCTGAATTAGCTAAAATTATCTTAGGTACAAGGTACAATATGTATTCTATCATTTTTATGAATAATTATGTTTGATGTGTCCCATAAGTTAATATAACTTTGGCTGGATATTGATCTTATTTTATGATAATAATATAGTATCGTTGTACTACACAGGCAGTTGGTTCCATTTTGTCTAGCGCATGTGTAGCTATCAAATATCATTCAAAACGAAACAAAGTATATCCGATTGACGAACCGCACACGAACGCAAACGAACGAAAATAACCCGGATGCGCGAACGCAAACGAAAAGCGAAAATCGAAAGAACGCAAACGAAACCAAAATGCGTTTGGGGAATGTTAGACGCTTCAAGTACTGTATACATGCTTAAAAGGCAAAAGGGTTATAACCCTTTACTTTTTTATTTAAAGTGACTGTGACAATAAAAAGTGTTAATTATTTCTCATGTTCTTGTCAAAAGGACTTAAAGTTGCAAATTGACAAAAATTCACAATCATATTGTTTCTTAATGCACATCACACGAATGACTTGTCTACGTTTTGAAGGTATGCACATTAGGTTTTGAAAAGCACATGAGAAAAACTATGTTGTCAAATTGTTACTTACTGATTCAAATTAGAATATTCAATTAAATTGCTATTGTATTGATACCGGAGCTATTAATCATATTTTCCAGCATAGATGTGCTTAGAACATGTCGTGACACTAGAAATTCGCACATGGTTGTTATGGGATTAAACAAAAAAGTTTTTGATAATAACATAATAAGTAATAGAAAATGAAACCAAGTTGGAATGGTTTAAAGAGAGTTCATTGGGTTAAAGACTGTAACTCCATCTAAATGATCTTGGTTTTCTAAATTCTTTCGCTGATGTAAACTAATATTAAGCGCTACAATTTCTGCAATATTGACATCGATAACACAATTCACTCATGTTTTCAGATAGCTACACACAATGCATATTCTTATTTCTAACTCATTTTCCCTGTAGTGACTACTTGCTGCGATTTGCAAAGCAATTCTTAAGCATTTAGTCTTTTTTTCCTCCGTTTACGAGAAGAATATTTTAGAAGATATATTTAGGTTATGTATAAAGCACCAAAACACTTTAGATACGCATGTAATAATAATTCGGTAAAACGATACCTGAGAAAATCTCGTATTTCCTCCTCCAACAAGGGCACCGCCTTCTTGCTGTTTACATCGAGTAATTCTTCATATTTCAGAAGAATGTGTCCTTTATTCTTCAGTCTGATGAGTTCGTGCTCCATCGCTATCCATCGAGCGGGGACGGTTCTTTTCCACTGAGATTGTAAAGGGGCAATTTCAATTATCTTCTGCCATAGTGCCTCGTAAACATCTTTGTTGGCTGTTGAGTCATTTAGATTTGCAATGGCGAACATTTCCTGTACGTGGTCCTCCATTATTAATCGCAGTTGCTGTTTGGTTTGTAAATTGTCTAACACCTTCGCAAACATCTTGTTCTGTGTTGTTTTCTAATTACAAAACCAAATGACATATAGAGGTTTACAATATATATATAACAAATCATAGCATAAAAAATTAATTCATATTATCTCTAAGTTAACAGATTGACGTGTGATATAATTGTTGTCTACTCATAGCCCAATTAGTAATATATGAGATATGATGTTATATTCCGGCGTAAAAGAAAATCCTTCTGTCGAAAATATTTCCAATTCTATCTGAATGGTTTTTGTAATCACTATTGAAATAAAATGGAATATAATCTAGTTTTACAGTGTATATCATATGAGGTTGAAGAAACAATATTTATTTGAAAATGAAAAAAAGTGAAATATTCTACGGAAAGCTCAAATAAAAGTTAAAAAAATCGTCAAAAACCTAAATGAAATAACAAACGCTAAAGGTTAATTATATATGAGTCCAGCTTTCTAGACAATGTTCAGTATAATTGCTACATAGCCAAATGTTTAGGATCCCCAATAAAAAGCTGAACGGACAACACCTGCATTTTAAAGATATTTTTATGCCGATAATAACATCGTGGTATGGTTTTATACACGAAACACTGACACTAATCATAAAATGACTGAAACATAGGTATTAAACCATAACAATCTTAAGACACTTACGTTGGGTGAAACCTTATCCAGATGAGAACCAATAAGAATTATTGGTGGTATACCCTTACTACGAGTTTCATCATCCAAGGCATACGTCGCTATAGCCTTCAGCCAATATTCAGCTATTTCTGTCAACACAGTATGAGACTTTAACAATAGTATCCTCGTAATGAAGCCTTAATTATATAAAAAAAAAAACAGTGCTTAGACGCTGAATATGTATGCACTTCACCCAAACTATAGAAATTCCGGAGTGAAATTTAAATGATAACATGCGGCCGATAATTATGAAGTATTTTACCTTTGAAATAAAGATTTTTTTTGTATCTGCATTTCATCGAAACAGTAGAAGAAAATAATTACCGTAGCCCGCTATAGATCTGTCCTTATCCAGACACATGTCCACGTCAAACACTAACACGAACACCATGTTGCTGGACATAAAACAATGATGGGTGTTATAGAACACCCATTCACCGCCGAAATCATAGATTGTTACAAAACCTTTCACCTCCTCTTCACCTTCCTTTGTTTTTGTTTCCATTATCTGATCAATGACCTGTTTTTGCTCAAGGGAAATATATTGACTGGTTGGTTGAACTTCAATTTTGACATGTGTTTCTTGATCAAGTGACACTATAACAAAAACGGTAAGCAAAGTATGTTGTTATGCTAGTCCTCGTAAGTTAAGTCGAACATAGAGAATGTTTATTCTTCTGGCATACCATGCTTTATTTTAATATTTTTTTCGTGACTAAATTTATTTTGTTCATATTGGAATTGCTTGTCATGAATGATCGATAACTTGACGAAAAAAAAAAAAATTAAATACTTTTGTACCTTTATTTATCGTTACGTGTAAGTTTGCTTCTCTCATAAAAACAGAAACGACTCTTTAATAATTTTACCTGTCTTATGTCCTTTTGATATCGAAGGTAACGGAGAAGGTGTTGGTGATGGCACCTGGGCAGCTTCTGTGTTTTTATCAGATCGAGTTCTTGTTTCTGTTTGATCGGGTGGTTCCGGGTCTGTATGGTTTTCTGTTCGATGTGGTCGTACTGGTTCTGGTTGTTTATCAACTTGATACCGTATTTCTGACTCTGTTTGTTTGTCAGTTTGATGAAGTGTTTCTGGTTCCGTTTGTTTGTCAGTTTGATGAAGTGTTTCTGGTTCCGTTTGTTTGTCTGTTTGATGAAGTGTTTCTGGTTCCGTTCGTTTGTCAGTTTGATGAAGTGTTTCTGGTTCCGTTCGTTTGTCAGTTTGATGAAGTGTTTCTGGTTCCATTTGTTTGTCAGTTTGATGAAGTGTTTCTGGTTTCGTTTGTTTGTCAGTTTGATGAAGTGTTTCTGGTTCCGTTTGTTTGTCAGTTTGATGAAGTGTTTCTGGGTCCGTTTGTTCATCAGCTTGATGCCGTGGTTCCGATCCCGTTTGTTTGCCAGTTATTTGTATTGTTTCTGGTTCAGCGTAGTTTTCTGTTTGATGCAGTGCATTTTCTTCCGGTGTTTTCTGATTCTCGTTTTGTATCTGTTGATCACATACCGTTGCCATTTTTTTGCGTCTGTCTGCCTCGGTTCTTCCGTCTTCCTTGTTCATTCGAAATTTATCAATTAAGTTTTTCAGTCGGTGCTGGTAAGTTTTTATTTCACTATTTTCGTCGAGCATTTTTCGGAACCCTGTGTCCGGGTTGTAGGCTATATAGTCTATGAAGAAATCAGCTGTGTCTGTCGATCCTGGGCCTCCTTTTGGTATGTGTTCTTGTTTTAGTTGCTTGACAAAACACGATTTACCGACTCCTTTATGGCCAACGACTGTAATAGTAATATTGCAGGGATGTTCCGTCGTCTCCAGTATACCCTTTGTATATTCCTGCTGCCGCCTTAAAGCTGACAATGCAACTTAAAATTATTGAAATGATAGTATACTCGAATTTCAAAAATCGTGTATGAGTCATTCCCCTGTTGAGGACAGCCATTTTTGTTTTACATTCCGACGAAACACTGACCCCTATATAAAGCGCGTGAATCGACACACGTGCGCTCATTCATGTACACAGTATATATCACCTACTAAACCCTCACCTGTAAAACGAATTTGGACTTGTTTTAGCAAGAAAACTTGTCAACTCCTCTTAGTTGTCATTTAGATGTTTCTCAAAATAAAATTTCAACGCAAGTGAATAGAAATCCAAACAATAATCAGTCCACATATCTCCACGTATATCATCGTACTCGATGCACTCAACTGACTATATACACGTGACTATAGTACCTGACCCAAACGAGCGACACCTATAAAGGACACACACGTGTCGATGTACATGTACGTGTAAAACCTAGTGTATATTGTTTTATTAGTTCGTATTTGACATATGGTGGGATATAGCTGACAACACATCCATCCATTACTTCAATGAAATATTGTCAGGTGAGTGCAGTATTTATTTTCAATTTGACATTGTTATTTGCAATATCGGGGCATGTGTATCTAAGACAAGACTTGTTTAGAATGACACACGTGTGTCAAGTGTCCCATGCTTTATATAGGGGGTTGGCCAGTGAAGGTTACTAAGCAGAGCAATAGAAAAATGGCTGCCACTTCCTTAGATACCGCACTGTCATAACTATGGGATGTCTGAGAAACAATTTTCGAAAAAAAATATTTCGTTATCTTTTTTTTAATCTCAAATACATGTTTTTAACTTGTATTGTCAGCTTTAATCTTTCTAAAATGATATAACACCATTTTATCATTAATCTTACAGAATTTTATACCATAATCACTCCACTGATCAAGTTCCGAAAAATTCATAATCAACAAATTTCCACCATATATTGATTTCATAGAACATAGAAATTGAACTTTGCGTTTGAATTTTGAGTACATAATCATTATTAGAACGAGTAAACGTACCCGGCCTACTATATACGCAATGGTGCCTATGTGTCCTAGTGGACTCCGAAAATCACTTGGGCATAATTTTCTTAATTTGTTTGTAGGTTCCCAATTATTTATGCGTATACATGCAATTACATATTATCTTTGTCCAAAACAAACCTAACGACCATTTTTTAATATTAACCGTACCAACACATCAATTTCATAATTTGTATACTTGCTGTATAATTCTCCTTCGAAAAGACTATCATATTTATATGTGGAAAAATCATGTCTAGCTGTGAGTCAATTCCAATTTGTTTTCTTGTTTGTCAGATTTAACGCTCCTATTTTCCGAAAATGAAATAAAAATACAATATTTTTTTCTACGATTAAGCTTTCTTTACTATTTTAAAATTCCAAAATACGAAGAACAAGAAATCAAATTGGAATATGATATTTTCTACCACAATAGTCACAAAAGTATTGATATCTCGGGCTTTGGATTTGGATTGAACAATATTCCAGAAGGAACTGCCTCAAGTTTAGAGGAATCCCCGAAGTAAATGGTGAAAATACTGACTCTTTAATCATCGACGCCTGTAATACTCAACTCGGCATTAGGATAACCAAGAGTGATATCAGTAGATCCGACAGGGTGGGGTCAAAGTTAGAAATATTTCCATGCGATATTATTGTCCGATTTTTATCGTATACGATACGTGCTACAATCTACGCTTGACCGATATAAAATTAGGATCATTTACCACATATATCACGTTACTAGATCTACAATTCATATTCTTTTTTACTTTGAAAGTGAAACCAGTTTTTAATGTTATTTCACTTCCTTCTACAATGTACTTACAAATCCCGCAACGAGGAGTGTAACACTTAGAAACACAACCATTAGAAGAATTTAGAACAAGTTAGGATTCGTTTCAGATTTTTAAGGTTGTCGTTTACTATTGATTAAAATAGTACTATTTAAAACTTTCTTTATACGATCACTACCGATTTTCATTTCTTCGTATTTAGTTTAGTGTTTTTTTTTACCTTTGCAAGATATTAAAACTTGAAGATAAATTCACATTGTCCGGTACAATATATCAGAATAACATCGAGCAACACATAGCACTTTCATTTGAATACCTTCAATATGTTTATGATGCCTAGATGCACTTTTACTAGGCAGTAGTATATGACGTCATAACAGTGCGACTATGTGACGTCATAATTGAAAGGGAGATAATTATACCTATTATATCAAACAATACTGTTCAGTTTAGGTTTGAACAGTTTTATAAAATACATTTTTTTCATGTATATTTATATATAATATAAAAAGCACAACAATATAGAGTTTAGCTTAATATATATATAATAAATAAATGTTGAATATCATTGTGATGGAATTTAAATAGAAAAAACAAAACTAAAACAAATCTGCAATCGATCTCTAACGTTTTCCCAGCTGCCGCTGTTCTTCAGGAGATGTTTATTAAACGTTAGCGATCGATGGCAGATTTGTTTTAGTTTTGTTTTTTGTATTATATATATATAAATATAACTGAAAATCAATGTAGATGTTCACACCACTAGACTGTCATATATGCGTTTGTATGCATTGTATCAAGGATTTAGGTGACGCTTATAAATCATTGCTTGCATGAAAAGCCAAGTAAAATAATCAAACCATTGTAGCAATTTGAATTTGGTCGATACATGTTCTATTGACCAAAGTAAAATTATCAACCTCAGACTACGTCATCGGTCGATACTTTTTCTTTGGTCAATCAAACATGCATCAACCTCATCACAATGCTATAATTGTATAGTATAATAATTTAAAAAGACATGCAATGTGATTTTAAGGATACAGTTAAACGACAAAACAGCATATTATTACATTTTACTTTTATATTACCCATTGTATATTACCTTGTCTTTCATGGATAAACTTGGTAACATTGTTTGGCATCTCTAGCGCCGATTTCTACAAAACAAAAATGATCAGATTATATGGGCTATATTTTTCATCATTACTGATGAATTAATGTTATTCACCACCAGCATTTTGAGAAATAATATATCATCGACGCTTAATGTCCCTAATGATACAAACTTAATGTTATATACTATATTTGCCAAAAATCTCTAACATCATGATATTTATATTTTCAAAGCAGATTTGTGTCTGAGGGTAGTTACAGTACAACCATGACGCCAAGTTGTTATTTACATTTTCATTTTACATTTTACAGTAATGCTAGTTATCACAAAATTACACACATAAACACAAGAACTGTAACAGTTTATGTCAGTGTCGCCAGGTTTACAGGAAATGATTGATTTCTTAATTGTTTGGTCTATTTCTGTAAGTGACGTACCGGAAAACATAAACAATTATCTTTGACTTTAAATGGTATCAACAGTAACGATTGATTCTGCTCAGAAGCCCACCGATTAAAGTATTTCACAATCAGTTTTGATATTTTCGATCCTATGTTCTTTTCTAATTTATCCCGCGCAATCTTTGCATTACCTTACAGATTCATTGTGGCAAAACACGTCGCAATAATTGCAAAGGCGGGCTTTTTGTGGACTGTTTCAAACAATATTCAATATTGAATATTCAATATTCTTACAAATGAAGCATATTTTGCGCAGGCTCTATTTTAGAAGGGATTTAAAATTATTGATTATATGATTCTATTTCGCTTGTTACGAGCATCTTCGTTGGCTTAAAAAAATTATTTTATCAGCCCATAAAGGAAAAAATGGCGTTGCCGTTTTTAACATCGCTTCTGATTGGCTAGGATGACGGCGTAATAATTTCAAAGAGAAAATAGTCCCAAAATGAATTTTAAATATTGAAGAGATTATATTTAGTAAAATGAATCATAAATATTCAAAATAACTACTAATATAACACACTATTTATTTAATTATTTAATTGATATTCATTCATTTATCATACATTTTTGGTCACCATTCATTATTTTCTACTAAAAGTACTACAGAAGCTATTATTTTTCTGTTTATAACAAGAATGTAAAACCCATGTTTGTACTAGTTATCAATCTACATATACACTATATACATATCAATCAGAACATTACTTGATCTTAGAGCATATAAAGGCAATCCTAGTGGTCTTTCCAGTATGTTGGTTTATCAGGCCACATGACTAACACAAATATTTAGATATTGTGTTCATCTTCAATGTTTGGAACTTTATTTCAAGTGGTTTATGAATATTATATTGAATTTGAACGTTATCAGTTGAGACAGAATTGATATTAAATTTTGCACAGACAGAATTTTATGAAATGATAGAATCTGATAGAGAATTATTTCCCCTCTCGGAGAATTAATGTTTTATGAAAAATAATTCATACCATATATGACATATGTGTCGATTGATTTCAGAAGCTAAGATTTTTTTAATTACTGTAGTTTTCTGCATTTGAAATATTTGAATTGTAGCCTTTTGAACGCACGGGGGAAATTATACTAATGATGGCGACAATGTACATTGTGTTAAGATATTTGTTCGGGTGGCGTCAGTAATTTGTTGGTAGAATCGAAACAATCAGAATGCTCAAATTGATGCTAGGATAATGATACCCTAAAAACTTGATAATACTTCGAAAATAAGGCTGATTCGAAAATACGCCTGTTTAAAGTAACTGACGGAAATCGTATACATGTAGTCAAATTCCACAATTGGTGTCCTCGGTTTCTTGACAATGTATATATTTTTTTCTATAATATTTTAGATAAAGGAGGTGTTGCATACAGGGTGAAAATCCGCCCACGATATTTTTTTTGATTTTTGAATTTAAATTAGTTAATTGCATTAATACACATATGTCTATAATACTTAAAACCCGATTGGACCATTATTAGGACTACAGCGCCCCCTATATTAACACTGGTAAATTTAATGTCCATTGGGCCTTTTACCTCGCATAAGTCATAGTAAAAACACTTAAATCACGTTTTTCTTGTGATTTAAAATACCACATAAAATTGCCTTTTTAACGACATATCACACTTGGCTGTATCCAATATCATTCGATCACAAATCGAACGTAAATATCAAATTTGACAGAAAATACGACTTTTTGAAGAAGTTTTCAATTTTTCGTTCGAGCACCAGAATAAGTAAGGCACTACTCGAGTACCCTAAAATTTTGATGTTTAAAATTATATTCAGGTTATCATCGATTTACCATAAACAGCTCAAGTTGATGAATCATTGGATATGCCACGTTTTTTTAGGTTAATTTCGTCTACCCCCTGTTTTTTTCCATAATATCAAAGTAATGAGAGTACACTGTCTAATATTACCGACTTTACTGTTGGAGTAGAATGTGATGATGAGGTGCGTATTTCGACCAAACCTTGAAATAATCATCATAAACTCATGTTTAAATAATATTTTTCAGAAATTCTACTTATCCGTTTTGAAACAGTGGGACACATAAAACTGACATTTAACATATACACAATGCCATGTTGCATTCCAGAAACTGTATAAGCATTAAGGTAATAAATAGGACAGTATGTGTCCTTTGCCCATTGTTATTTAAATGGAACCATCAATGTTGCCATCGTCTCAGGTAGGGCGTTAGAATTGCACCTGCTATACCCATTGCATGATCGTAAAAGGCGACTGAATTTGGTAATTATTTTGCTGGCGTCAATCAGACATCAGACGAGGCGCTATGTCTCATTTTACCTTTAGTAACATATAGGTATCGCGAAATAATACCACTAAAATGTTTACCAGGTACTGATTACAAGTTATAAGTTTGTTTCTCATCCAACAACCTTCATGAAAGTGCATGATTTCTAGCAGCTTCATTTTGCTAGATACTTTCGTCTAACTTCTTAGAACAAAAGGAGACCGAAATACCTATATCAATGAGTATTAGAATTGGTCGGTCAATGTTTATATCAGATTCACTATTTAAAAAAAAAAAAAATACTATTGTTACAAAATATATTATGGGGGAAAACTTTGATGAAATATCTTGGTTCTGTCCTTTGATGGGTAACACCATAGAATATATGAAAGGACATACACGGGATGCCGTCCTTAAATGACTATAGCTGTAGTAGTACGTCAATAAAAATCAGCGAGTCAACAAGTTTACTTTTGCAGTAGACCAATTCCTGCATTCTTGACTCTATAAAATTGTTTTCACTGTCTGTTTGATTAAATCAAAGCCCTATTGATAGCCAGGATCATGTAAGGAAGGCATCTTATGCATGCAGTGTCCTGAGTGTATGAAGTGCGTAGTGTGCGATATGGGAGACTTCGGTATATTCATGTTGTGTCTTCTTCTATAGTGGAACTCTTGCCCTTTTCATAGTGCTATATCACTGAAACATGCCGCCGAAGACACCAAGCAACAGATCCCCCAATCACATCATACTGACAACAGACGAACAAGTCGTCCTACTCCCTTAATGCTGAGCGCTAAACAGGGTGTGTCTCCGCCAGGTGACAGAACCCAGAGCCTACCTCACAGGGGCGAGCTCTCAACCGAAGGCCAAATGTGAGACAGTGTCAAGGAAGACGTTAAGAAGTATAAATTAAGTTAGGAAGAAGAGATGCTATGATACGATCCTAAATTTAGTCGCCTTTTCTTATCATGCGATAAGGGCAGTAGGTACAATTCTAACGCCCTACCTGCAGGACCGCATTTTCATCGTTATTTCATTTTAATGTCATAAGGTCATCTAACCAGAAGGGTCAGGATGACCTACAGTCACCATGCTTTGTCCATGGTCGTGCGCTGTTCGCATTTCGTCGTACGTATAAACTTTTTATTCAAACAACTTCTTCTCAATATCCGAAAGGCCCAAGAAACTGACATTAGGCATGTAGAATGCTGAAATGATGGACCACCAAGTTTGTGGAAATGAATTACCTTGACCTTCATTCAAGGTCAAAGAATTCAAAAAGGCTAAATCTTTTAACGATTTCTTGTGAATAACTAAGATGCCTAGATACCTGATATAAGGCATTAAGTATGCTGGCATGTTACAAGGGTCAAATAGGCTAAAAACTTTAAACGACTTATTGTGAATAACTAAGAGGCATTGGAATATGATATTGGGACTGTAGAATGATAGCTTAAACGACTACCAAGTTTGTTTAAATGAATGACCTTGACCTACCTTCATGGTCACTTGAGTCAAACAGACTAAAATCTTTAAACGACTTCTTGTGGATAACTAAGAGGACTAGACACCTGGTATTGTACATGTAGCATGTTGGAATGAAGGGCAAATGTTCCTAAATTATCTTGCCCGATAGGCCAGGGTGACCTTGAGTGATTGTGCTTCGTGCGCCGTCGTTCATAAACTTTTCATTCAAACGACTTCTCAATAATTGGAAGGCATCAATACATGATGTTAGACCTAACATATTCTTAAATAAAGGGCTACTAAGTTGTTTGTCAAATGAATGACATTGACGTTAATTGAAGGTCACATGGTTCAAATTGGTAAACATAAACGACTTCTTGACAATAACTAAGACGTCTTGCAGTATGCTGGAATAAAGGACTTCAGACAAGTCAAATATATGAAAATCTTCAAACAGCTTTTCAATATGTGAAAGGCCTAAAGAACTCAGATAGTGGGTCTGTAATATTTGTTTACTTTACCTACTTTCATAGTAACAGTTTTTAAATATATCAGACACCAAGAACGTCAATTGAAGAGTTCCTACAGTGAAATATCTTATTTTGTGCCCCAAAAAGTTAAGCAATTTCAGTCCACTGTATTCTTTTTTCATTACTGTATAGTTTGACTATGTTTTATTGTGTGAATAATAGTCCGAGATGGGCTGTTTGGCTGAAGAATGAAATCCAAATTATGCATGACATGTTTATGACATAAAAACAACAGTATATTCTTTTGAGAAATATCTAAGGTCAACATATAAGTTACACCGATATACCATAATACGTTTCGCTAAACGGAACATTTGCTTATTAATAAGTAAATAAACCCATGAAGAAAGAAATACTTCTGACGATTGGTGTAGGAAATATTATAGGACCCTATTTAACATATTGTCTAGTTCAATATATGACCCTAAAATTAACATTTTGTGATATAGGCAAAAGAAGTTTTTATTTAGATGTAGGTCAAATGTCAATATATAAGTCAGTTTGACCAACTTTGGTACACCAACTTACATAGGATACGTTTTACTCAAGTATGACGTCGCTAAAGCGGCTTTTGATACATGATAGAGCCGAGAGAAGGACAGATTTCGTTTAACATTTTTAACTCTCAGTACTCTCAGTACTTTGATATTGGGTAAGAAATAAAGGGGATAGCCGTACAAAAGTGCAAAAAAGTCGGCATACCCAGTGATTCATCGACACAATATTTTCTTGAGTCAATAAATGATATATGAAGATATTTTTGATTGCTGAAATTTTAGGGTACTCGGGGTTTGCCATTGTTATCTAAGGAATTTATTAAAAACTAATGAAATGAAATTCCTCCATTTTCATGAAAAATTAAGAGCAAAACTGGAAATTGCAAGAAAACCCCAACAGATCTAATGACGTATTGTATATCGTTAAAAAGATAATACGAAATGCTATGTTATTACACCAAAATAATTTATCTCTTTGTTTTGTATGTCTTAATATGATGCATTAAAGGCGCAAAAGTAGGAATCGGACGTAAAACTTACAAAAGGTGGCGCTGTAGTCGCATGATTAATCTATTCATGGAATAAGTACTGGTCCGATACGTATTATGTGCCGATTGATGTATTTGCGCCAAAAAATTAAAAATCGATCGTGGGCGGCCATGCAACACCTCCTTTACAAAATGAAACCCTTAATACTTATTTAGTGCAATTCTATATATGATCCAGAAAGAGAACATGTACTCTTATAATTACTTAATATACTTTTACATTAGCAGATCTACAAATACACATTGTATATATCCATTTACACGGTAAATATGGTATAAGTACGTCATATACGTATAGAACAACACATTAAACAGATCTTGTACACTTGTTTTAGATATCACGTATTACAATTTCACTTACAGTTTAAGATGTCGTTATTGAGTGGCTCTTAATCCTCTAAACAATACAACAGCTAACTCTAGATTACAACCAATTGTTTGGTCAATGCATCACACCTATCACGCTTTACCGCACACACTTACAGATTTATACGGAGCGATATGCATGGCTACTTATCTGTTAATTGACTAACTGGGATTGGATATTCCGTTTTAATACGAAGTCAGATACTTCATTGTTTATAAAATAATAAAAAATAATTTTAAATGACGCATAGAATATGTCCAGTTGCTTGCATTATCTCTGTCATTGTTATTTAGAATAATGACGTTTTACTGTAACAACTCAATTGAAAAAGGAAAATTAAGGGAGTTAACTCAAATAAAGAAATCAATAAAAAACATCGTAAATATTTTTGACTACCACTAAAATACTCTCGAAAGCCACGTTTTATTTTCAAGTTTTTAGGGTATGTTTTCTTTCTATCAAATGCTGGTATTTATCTTCAACAATATCCCATACATTAACCTCTTAACTCACAGATACGCCAAACTGATCTGAAGTCTCGAGATATATATGGGTTGTTTACAAAAAATTGATGATGCAAAATGGTGGAAAATCACTTTGAAAGAAAAGATAGGATATTCGGAAATTCTGCTAAGAATTCTTAAGAGACAGGGGATTGAGAACGACATCTAATTACATATTTGAGCGTGTATCGAGACCCGTTAATACATATGCTAAATGGACAATGTATGTGTCATTCTAAAATCAAAACAACTATATGTGAACATTTTACTTGGGTATTAATTAGTATTATAAAAGCGTGTTGAGACACTAACCGTGTTTATGTCTGCTCCTTTTTCCAGAAGTAGATCCACTATTTCAGTGTCTCCTCTTCTGGCTGGTATCTTTAGAGGATTTCCCTTGAAAAAGATAAAATGATTATGTTACTTGTCATATATGATGTACTGCAACTTGAAGCAGATTAATGAAAAAAAAAATTGACTGATTCTTATATTTGCAATGAAAGATATAAACCACATAATTTGATATGTTATACAAATACATATAACGTGAATATACTATTCTAACAATCAATTAATCAATCAATAAATCATCTTTTATCAATCAAAAGGCTTTCAGTTTTATGTGCACACTTCCATTTACAAACATACATAGTTTAGACAGTGGTAAATGACATCAAATACACAGTCCGTTATAAAAAAAATAAACATAAGTTTCAACATTGACATATATGTATGGCAATGTACATATATTTTATATCGTGGTCTCTCAAAAGCTAAATACAATTATTTAACTTGAAAACTCTCTAATGTTGTGTATTATCACTTTAAAGATCGATGGTGTTATATAATAATGTTTCATTATTCAGCGCCTGAGTTGAATATAAAATGGACAATTCCAAATAAAATGAAACTCATCTTCTATTCAAAATTTCAAATTACACATGTTACAAATTTTGTTTCTTCTTATCACATTTTGATGTCTCCTTATTTCTTTATATGTGATTTATGAGCAGATATCCACAACTTAGTTTACAAATGTTTGTATTGTAGTGATTTTGAGAATATAGATTATTTCATTAGAATGGTTAAATGTTTAGGCAAGATAGACCTTTTATTAGACATATCCAATTCTGGGCTTAGACGTACTCGTACACCTAGACGGACGTGTATTCGGGGGTCGTATGAAAAGTTAAAACACATGTACATAACCAAATGTACCACGCATAATGCGCCGTGTAGTCGTTTCGCTAGTGATAAAATAAGCTAATATGATTAATTGGAAATGCAACATACATATTTCGTTTGACAAATCTGTAACATATCACAGTATCTGTCAGAGTAAAAATATACTGACATTACATGTTATTATAATAGATTTGCATATTAAGGCATTCCAAGTGTTAATTGCTATTTATCATTACCGAAAATCAAATACTTTTCCATTGTCGGCATGCTTCAGTGATATAGCACTATAAAAAGGGCAACAGTTCCACTATACAAGAAGACACAACACGAACATACCGCAGTCTCCCAGTACACTCACCTCGCACAACATACACGCAACACACCGCATACATGGGAGGCCGTCCTTACATGACCATAGCTGTTAATAGGACGTTAATAAATCAAACAAACAAAAAAAAGAAAAAAATCCATTGTCGGATTTCTGGTCTTTGTACATAATTGTGATGATTTTGTAGCCACCATGTCACGAGAAAAAAATGATGATTTTTTTAAAATACATGTACATGTACCAACTGGGTCGCGACTAGTTATCATGATTTTTGCCAACAAAAGCAACCACACGGGATTTGCTGAAAATCCAGATGGATAATCTTAATTTCAAGATACTTAGGTAACAAAAATATAAAATGTGCGTAGAAGTCATGATAACTGGTCGCGAGCCAGTATGTATACAACGGATCACAATACGTTTGACAGCGGTGGTAATTAAGAGAAAACTTGATAATATTCGTATCCTTAAATGAAGACATCTTTACAATGATTTCTTACAATCTTATGATGCAGCATCGGGAATTTATTTCAATTCAATTTCGTATTTAGCGGGAAAAGAAATCAAGAAAGTGAGAGATTCACACGAAAGAGAAGTGTTATCGTTATTTCTCAAGAATAACTGCAGAGATCTGTGTCAAATTTTATATGTACACTCTACGTAGATCCTAGTTATGCATTTCTAATTTTGTGATTAAATGAAGACAAACAATTGTTACTGATGTAATAGCTTTTATTCGCTGTCGCTGCTCGAATCAAAACACCTAACGCAGATAGCTTTGGTCTTTTTTTCGTAATAAATTTATTGTACTTTAATAAGGAGACAGCCCTCAAATCCACAACATTTATCTAGAAAATTTAACAGAATCCTCAGCTCGTATAGGGTGAGCGTTGAATACGTTATCCGGGAACTCAAACTGTACAGAGCCATTGGTACTTTCTGTCGTCATCCCCGTTATAAAATTCGCAAAACTCTTAACATTTGTGCGCAGCATTTTCTTATAGAAGGGAATTGTTGTTTTCGTGAACCTCAAAACATGTATCATGTCTGTGTGTCACCTACATGTACGCCTCACCGTACTCGAACGGTCACTAACTATATATAGAGTACTAGTTTCTTCGGTTGACTGCCCACACGTTCACTGGTAAATACCAGAACACAAAAGTTTACGTTTTTGACTAATATTATAAAAATGTTAAAATTGATTTGGCTTATGTTGTTTTCAATACGTATAGTGAAATAATTTGCAGAAATAGCGTTGAAAATGTATACCGAGGACTGTGGTTTGCCGCTAATTTGATTTGCTTGATATTGCATAAGTAGCGCGCGGGTCGGTGTAGTAGTTACAGTATATACACCTTTATATAAAAAATGAGATGTTCCTGATTTCTAGACCCCTAAACATGGTCAAATACATATAAGCTTCACATTGTCCTTATGACATAATGTTGTGCTTATTTTTGAGACACCCCCTGATAATTGTCGTATACGAGTCCGTCTACGTGTATGTAGTACGTTTACGATCACAACTGGAGATGTCTATTAAGGTTCATGTAATGGCTTTAACCAGTGATATTTTGCAAGCCTAAAACGCATTACTGTGCTGCTATTGAACAGAACTAATTTCATTAATTGTTGGTATATACCCTGGCTAACTGTCAGTCTTACTGTTGATAAGTAATTTGTGAAGCTGCTTGAAAATTTCAGTAAAATAAGAGCAAAATGTATATTTCTGGAGAAGACATAGAACTCGTGTGAATTGCATTAATGGCACCAAATAAACATGCTATCGTGTTCAGTAGTGACTATGCCAGGTACTCCAACAGTTTGTTTGACAAAATCGGACCAGCGAATAGCGCAGGAGCCTATTGTTGTAAATGCAAATGGCTGCTTTAAATGGCGGATCACAAATATAGCATATAAGAAGACATTTTAATTGATACAAGTGCTCTTATATACACTATAAGGTACTCTGAACATGACAAGAAGAATATTTACGAAAAAAATAGTACAGGTAGAATATGTCTGTATCCCATTGCGTTCATACCAACTTTAACGCAATCAGAATACTGTTCAATATATATTTACATAAATAAGCATATTTTTACATGTTCGCGATAAAATTTTATAATCCGTCAACTTATGACGCAAAATCTTATAGAGGCGTGAACTAGAAGTAGTCTGATCCTGCACTGCGTTTGCATTCATACATAATCGCGATTACACTTATTTGAACGCAACTCACCTCCCATTGACTGTATAAGGGCATATGTAAATATATCGATGTATTGACAATATGGTAGTTCCATGGATGTTGACGCACTTGTGCTCTAGTATGTGGACAAATCACGCTAAGAGGTTGTTTTATAACATCAGAGAGCAGGAAACAGAAGTTATATTTTCTACGGAAGCACATTTCCTATCAAATATTGATCAAATGACAAAATAAAGCCCAATGAAAGTGTGTCGTAGTCTTTAAGAAAAGGAAAATAAATACATAAATAAAAAATACCAGATGTTCTGAATAGCATACACTATTCATCTGACCTTAATGTATTTACAGGCATATCGCAGATTGGCCAAGGTGATACCCCTAAGTTATAGGTTATACAGCAAAATATTCTCCGTTTAAAATGTAATGCTGCACTTCAAAAACAAAATTCAGAAAACGTTATCTCGATGAATTTTTTTTTTTTCAATTTGGAAATGAAACAATGCTTAACAAAAAATCCAAATACTCGGCAGGTTGAGAACAACCTGCAGATATCAAACGCATCATATACAAGTGTACATGTTGCATTAATATCATTTGAAAAAGTATCTCCTGATACTATTTTTCCATATGTACAAAGTAGCATCAATGTTTTTGTTTTTTATAACGAATAATGAATGTCAGCAAGTGGGAGCAAATCCACCAGATAAACATACAACTTTCCAATATTTAGACATTTTAGAACTGTTCTCACATATTCTTATACATGTTATTGACCACAGCGTCAATATTCGGGTGAAGATAACTATATCATGTATCTTATAATATACCTCTGTCCCACATAATTGCTATGTGATGACTTATAAATGATTATATTGTGCATTCTGCAACATCCGTTACTTGAAGCATATCACTGGTGCTCTTTTAGTCGCATCTATTAAAGATTTCATGCTGTGCCAGCCCTCTTCTGATGGTTTAACATTTCATCAAATAGCTTGGAATGCCCGATGGGTCATGGTGCTCAACCAACGCTCTCTACGTAGGTTTCAACAATGGCTCGTCTTCCCGTTTCTATAGTCTGCCTATTTCGCCAAACGTCTGATTGTACTTCTTGTTTATTATATTCCTGTCACCCCAAGTGTCCGCTGCATTCAAGTTGTTTGTACATGTAAACCTCTGCAGCCCACATGGTAAAGTCAATTATGTTGTGATGAGGAGTGTAAACTTCACGACAAGTTCATGATTCCAGGGCCCAATGTCATCAGGAAAGACTAGCTTCATGTACAAATCTCTCTTGTCTATGCATTGTCCACGATGGAAACGCTGTTTTTCAACTGCCCTTTCCTCATTCCCCCTCTTTTACAAACAAAACAGAAAGCTGCTCGTCCGTGCCTATATTACTTTAACCTTGTACGACTCGTATGTAACATTCAACCTGCATGGGCATACTTTCATTTTGAAGAAAGGTTAACTATTCAATATTTTTTAGAACTTTGTGTTATTTCGTCCGCCATCATGTTTTGGTTTTGATGATGGTGTATAAGTGTGTAGCATTTAAAACAGTTGAACCTAGTAAAATGAGATAAATGGTTCTGCGATTCAATTTGCAATGAAGGTAATATGGAATGTTTCAAAATTCAGCGGCCATCTTGGACAAGTATAACAGCTTTTGTCGGTCATATGTATCGCCATCTTGAAATTAAAAAAGTGCAACTGGATATTCTATATATACCTAGTAAAAATGCTGACTGTTATATTTAGATTTAAGGACATTCCAGTAGATAATATGCAATAGAGAGAAATATACCGAAGAAATATTGAGCTGAAATAAAACATTAAACTCGATAGTTGGAGACGATACTGTAATAATGATTTATCACATATTTTTGCACCATTTTGGTTCGCCATCTTGAAATAAGTGATTATCATAGATTATTTTCAAAATATACATAATATATCGAAGATTTTAATCTTTATAATTAAAAACCTTGCATTTGATATTCAACCTGCATGAACTTGTATTTTGTAAGATTGGGTAATTTTTAATATTTTTTTTTTAGTTTTGGAGCTATTGTGTCCGCTATCTTGGTTTTGTGTATGGATGCAATTACTAAATTTCTACCAATTTTAGAATACCAGAAAAGTGTAAAATGAGATAAATAGGGTTTCAATTTTTGATTTTTATGTGATTTCTGTACTAGTGGGCGACACCTGAAGGAATGTCGCAGATAAAGTGAACAGACATGCGAAAGGAAGATAACTCTTGGGGTAATTTTATTATGTTCAGAAATAATATCACAGTTTGAAGAAAATTAAAACTGATTTAACAAGACCTTGAATAAAGGTCAAATTCATTCACTCAAAAAAAACTTAGCTCTTTATTTCAACATACAACATTCCCAAAATCAAGTCTGTCTTTTGACTTCAAGAAGTCAATTAAAATTTTAAGCCTATTTGACCCCTGTGACCTTGAATAAATATCACTTTGATGTTGAATAACAGTAGTGGAAAGCGCTTCATTACTGTATTGCACGCCATTGTTTTTTATATATACTGTAATTCATTTTGGTTAAAAATAAATAATTAACCTAACCCTACCTAAAACAATTTTCTCCATTCAAATCGACTCAAATGCACAATTTCTGATTTTCGTGATCTTTCTCAATAGTTAACTAACTGGTTTTTATAAATAAATGCAAACTATTTTGAAATTGAAAGATTTACCCGCTGTCAAACTTATTGTCTGCCTCGTAAACCGAATAGAAGCTGCAACACTAAAATTCAGAGTGAAAAATCCAGATGACATGACATCTACCAGGACCGATAACTCAAATTAGCTCGGGCTGATAGCTCTGGTTGCCAATAACAAATTATGACGTCATAACTTGATATCAGCAGCTATACAGCGCTAGTGTCCCATGGGCAAAATGTTTCCTATCATAGACATTTTTTTTACAATTTTCCAATACTGAGACGTTTTAGAATTACTCTTACATATTCGTAATATTAACCTCAGCGTCTGTGTATGCTATTGATTGATATCGGACAAGAATTTACGCCATAGTAATGGTAACTAATGAAAGCAAACATGAAACTAGAGCAATCGTATGCCAATTGTATTGTTTTTATGTAACATATATTATTGTTAAATGTTCCTTTTAAACTTAATCGGCTGTAAAATGTAGCATATCAATGCAGATAATTAGAAATATATGTGCAAACATCGTATCATGAAGTGCAAATCAAACGCGAAATCTGTATAATGTTACGACATCAAATTGTTTGATTTCCAATAATGTATAGCATCGTACACCATTATATCACCTGTTTTGTGGGCTACTAAATGATGAGCAACATTACCTTCCATACGTACTGTGATTTAGATAATGTATTTTCTTAGAAACTAGAACATCAATACAATTGTGGTTTATGTGATTTAAAATAATATCGCAAAACGTGTGATTGAATGCCAAATTTACAATCAGATATTAATATGACCCGTATGTGTCTGATAAAATGCATCTGAAGGGGCTAAAATATACACATCGATGTATAGATATTATGATGATTCTATGTCTTTTTACGTAATCGTGCACTCGCATACGATTGTGACTTAAACATGCTCTAGTATGTGGGCATATCACATTAAAATTGTTTCTTCACTTAAATATAAGAAAGCGGGTAAATATACATGTAATTCTCCGTTATACCGCATGGAATAACAAAAAGGCATACAATTAAATAAAAATAAAGTAGAAATAAAACCATCAATCCACTGGATATTGTTTTTTCTGGATATCTGAATGTTTCTGTGTTCGTGATTATTTCAAATGTCAAATGGTAATTTCAATACGACTCGTGTTTGTCTTTTGACATCTAGTAACCCAATGAAGATAAACTGGTGTTTCTTAAGAATAAAGAGCATAAACTGATAAAACGGTTTAGGTATTCAATATACATCGGCATATTAATATTTGTTTTTAAGATTCAAAGGTATTTTTCATATCATATCAGGAAAAAGACTTAATATTATAGTCTATTGATAGTCTATTGATAAAAAAAAGTTGTAACTGACATTATTTTAATAGCTTTATAACGTTTGTATAGCAATCCTGCTAATGTCATTGAAGTAAAACGATACAAGTGTAACTAAGAAAATGTCAATGATTTTCTAATGCTTGTACGTTTTCATTTTCCAATGTATTGTGTTTATGTCCCTGAATTAGACCAATTTTACCTATAGATATTCCTTAATAAACCGATCAAGACAACGAATAAGTATTACATATTTCCATCTAAATAAACGTATTTTTAAGAAGTAGTGTCACGATCTCTTTGTGTTCTTGTTTTGCTGCTGCCTTTACGGGAGTTCCCTAGAAATATATATGTATGATTTACTGTCATTAAAAGAATAACAAAAAATGCATTTTCTCATCTTATGTCGAGGAGACAATGGTCTATAAAAACAATTTCGACAACTCTACTTCTTACTAGTACTTGCATTATTTTCTGATTTGTTTAAGAAAAAAAAAGCGAGTTCAATGCAACTATTTTTTGTTCGGCCATATAAAGTAAGCTTATGAGCTTGAACTGGTATTTTTAAAGGTTAATTATAATAATAAACGGGTTAAAACGATAGAGCTGTAACTAACATGTTTTCAATACCTTGATAACATTTGCACTGTTTTCGTTTTAAAGAGGTAATTAAAAGTAATTCTGCTTATGGCACTGAATTAGGCCAGATATGAAAATTACCAACTGAGAGTTAGAAAACAAATAATTTATTTCCGGCCAACATAATGAATAAGTCGTACACATGTATATCTATAGAAATATATTTAGACACTCACTTTATTTACGTCAGCTCCATTCTCAATTACCATTGTCAAGATGTCTTTGTCTCCGTTCACAGCCGCTTCCTCCACGACATTTCCCTAGAAACGGACATGACATAATAAATGAAAAATATGATTCACTGTCATGTAGATATCTTTTTTTAGAAACTAAAGCTCGTTGTGATATATGTCTCTAAATAAAAATATATTAAACAATGTGACTGGCTCAAAATAGACACATCGAAATATCTACTTTACGCTTGTTCTACAAATGTTGACGTAATCGTGCTCTAATATGTGGTTATTTAACATTACAATTGTTACTTCTGGTATAAAATACGAAGCAGATAACATATCGGTAAATCCGGAAATCATTTTTCCTTGTATAAAATCTAGATTATCTACGTAGGTTGGGGGCCTGTAATTGCTGAAAACTGTTTTTCGTGGTGGATATAGTTTCTTATCCTTCAATTTTTATTGTTTATTTTTTCAGTTTTTATTTATATTTGGTAATTATTCCACATTCACTGACTAACAAAGTTTTTTTTATTAACTCCCCACAGACAAAGGGAGAGTAAACGATATTGGATAAAAGGTTTAGCATTATAACAAGTATATAATAGCATTTCCATTAGCTCTAGTTAAGTGAGAAAGAAAACGAAAGAGTATAAATAAGAAGAATACAATCCAATGCCAAAATAAAAATAAAAAAATGCATTTTCTCAACCTCTGTCGAAGAAAAGACTGAATACAATAGTCTGTTGATGTTTGTGATAGAGATATAATACCTAACACATGTTTTACTTAGAAAAACATTGCGAAAAAATATAAAAACAATTTCGACAACTCTACTTTTGCACTATTTTCTGATTTTTAAACAAAACAATTAGCGAGTTCAATGTAACTTGTTTTTGTTCGGCGATATAAAGTAAGCTTATGAACTTGAACTGGTGTTTTTAAAGGTTAATTATAAGAATAAACGTGTTAAAACGATAGAGCTGTAACTAACATGTTTTCAATAGCTTGATAACATTTGTACTATTACCGTTTTAAAGACGTAAAGCAATTCGACTTATGGCACTGAATTCGGCCAGATCTGAAAATTACCTGCTGAGAGTAACAAAACAAATAATTTATTTCCGGTCAACATAATGAATAAGTCGTACACATATGTATCTATAGAAATATGTTTAGAAACTAACTTTATTTACGTCAGCTCCTTTCTCAAGTACCAGTGTCAAGATGTCTTTGTCTCCTCTCCAAGCCGCTGACGCCGCGACATTTCCCTAGAAATAATAAAATAATAAATGAATTAAATGTTTCACTCTCATGTAAATATCTTTTTAGAAACTAAAGCTCGTTGTGATATATGTCTCAAAATAACAATATATCAAACAATTTGACTGGCTCAAAATAGACACATCTAAGTATCTACGTTACGCTTGTTCTACAAATGGTGACGTAATCGTGCTCTAACATGTGGTTATTTAACATTAAAATTGTTACTTCTGGTATAACATACGAAACGGATAACATATCGGTTAATCCGGAGATCATTTTCCTTGTATAAAATCTAGATTATCCACTTAGGTTGGGCCTGTAACTGCTGGAAACTGTTTTTGGTGGTGGAAATAGTTTCTTATCCTTTATTTTTTATTGTTTATTTTTTTTCAGTTTTTATTTATATTTGGTAATTATTCCACATTCACTAACTAACAACGTTTTTTTATTAACTCCCCACAGGCAGAGGGAGAGTAAACGATATGGGATGAAAGTTTTAGCATTATAACAAGTATATAATAATATTTTTATTAGCTCTACTAAAGTGAGAAAGAACACGAAAGAGTACAAATAAGAAGAATACAATCCAATGCAAAAATGAAAATAAAAAAATGCATTTTCTCAACTTCTGTCGAAGAAAAGACTGAATACAATAGTCTGTTGATGTTTTTGATAGAAATATAATACCTTACACATGTTTTATTTAGAAAAACAATTGTGAAAAAATATAAAAACAATTTCGACAACTCTACTTTTGCACTATTTTCTGATTTGTAAACAAAACAATTAGCGAGTTCAATGTAACTTGTTTTTGTTCGGCGATACAAAGTAAGCTGATGAGCTTGAACCGGTGTTTTTAAAGGTTAATTATAATAATAAACGTGTTAAAACGATAGATCCGTAACTAACATGTTTTCAATAGCTTGATAACATTTGTACTATTTTCGTTTTAAAGAGGTAAAGCAATTCGACTTATGGCACTGAATTCGGCCAATTCTGAAAATTACCTACTGAGAGTAACAAAACAAATAATTTATTTCCGGTCAACATAATGAATAAGTCGTACACATATGAATCTATAGAAATATGTTTAGAAACTAACTTTATTTACGTCAGCTCCTTTCTCAAGTACCAGTGTCAAGATGTCTTTGTCTCCTCTCCTAGCCGCTGACGCCGCGACATTTCCCTAGAAATAAGAAAATAATAAATGAATTAAATGTTTCACTCTCATGTAAATATCTTTTTTTTTAGAAACGAAAGATTGTTTTGATATATATATTTATGTCTCAAAATAACAATATATCAAACAATGTGACTGGCTCAAAATAGACACAAAGAAGTATCTACGTTACGCTTGTTCTACAAATGGTGACGTAATCGTGCTCTAACATGTGGTTATTTAACATTAAAATTGTTACTTCTGGTATAACATACGAAACGGATAACATATCGGTTAATTCGGAGATCATTTTCCTTGTATAAAATCTAGATTATCCACTTAGGTTGGGCCTGTAACTGCTGGAAACTGTTTTTCGTGGTGGAAATAGTTTCTTATCCTTTATCTTTTATTGTTTATTTTTTTCCAGTTTTTATTTATATTTGGTAATTATTCCACATTCACTAACTAACAAAGTTTTTGTATTAACTCCCCACAGGCAGAGGGAGAGTAAACGATATTAGATGAAAGTTTTAGCATTATAACAAATATATAATGATATTTTCATTAGCTCTAGTAAAGTGAGAAAGAACACGAAAGAGTACAAATGAGGAGAATACAATCCAATGCCAAAATGAAAATAAAAAATGCATTTTCTCATTTTATGTCGAGGAAAAGACTGAATACAATAGTCTGTTCATGTTTTTGATAGAAATAAAATTCCTAGCACATGTTTTACTTAGAAGATAAAAAGGTGAACAAATATAAAAAAACAATTTCGACAACTCTACTTTTGCAGTATTTTCAGATTTTTTAAGAAAACAATTAGCGAGTTCAATGCAACTTGCTTTTGTTCGGCGATATATAGTAAGCTTATGTTGTTGAACTAATGTTTTGTTAAGGTTAATTATAATAATAAACGGGTTAAAACGATAGAGCTGTAACTAACATGTTTTCAATAGCTTGATAACATTTGCACTGTTTACGTTTTAAAGAGGTAAAGTAATTCTGCTTATGACACTGGATTCGGCCAGATATGAAAATTACCTACGGCGAGTAACAAATAATTTATTTCCGATCAACATAATGAATAAATCGTACACATATACATCTATAGAAATATGTTTAAACACTAACTTTATTTACGTCGGCTCCTTTCTCAAGTAACAGTGTCAAGATGTCTTTGTTTCCTCTCTTTGTCGCTTCCTCCACGACATTTCCCTAGAAACAGACATTACATAATAAATGAAAAATATGATTCACTGTCATGTGAATATCTTTTTAGGAACTAAAGCTCGTTGTGATATATGTCTCTAAATAACAATATATCAAACAATGTGACTGGCTCAAAATAGACACATCGAAGTATCTACGTTACGCTTGTTCTACAAATGGTGACGTAATCGTGCTCTAACATGTGGTTATTTAACATTAAAATTGCTACTTCTGGTATAACAAACGAAGCGGATAACATATCGGTAATTCTGGAGACTGTTTTTACTTGTATAAAATCTAGATTATCCACGTAGGTTGAGGGCCTGTAACTGCTGGAAACTGTTTTTCGTGGTGGAAATAGTTTCTTATCCTTCATTTTTTATTGTTAATTTTTTCAGTTTTTATTTATATTTGGTAATTATTCCACATTCACTAACTAACAAAATTTTTTTTATTAACTCCCATCAGACAGAGGGAGAGTAAACGATATTGGATGAAACTTTTAGCATTATAACAAGTATATAATAATATTTTTATTAGCTCTAGTAAAGTGAGAAAGAACACGAAAGAGTACAAATGAGGAGAATACAATCCAATGCCAATATGAAAATTAAAAAAAATGCATTTTCTCATTTTATGTCGAGGAAAAGACTGAATACAATAGTCTGTTGATGTTTTTGATAGAAATAAAATTCCTCGCACATGTTTTACTTAGAAGAAAAAAATGTGAACAAATATAAAAAAACAATTTCGACAACTCTACTTTTGCAGTATTTTCAGATTTTTTAAGAAAACAACTAGCGAGTTCAATGCAACCTGTTTTTGTTCGGCGATATATAGTAAGCTTATGATGTTGAACTAATGTTTTGTTAAGGTTAATTATAATAATAAACGGGTTAAAACGATAGAGCTGTAACTAACATGTTTTCAATAGCTTGATAACATTTGCACTGTTTACGTTTTAAAGAGCTAAAGTAATTCTGCTTATGACACTGGATTTGGCCAGATATAAAAATTACCTACGGCGAGTAACAAATAATTTATTTCCTATCAACATAATGAATAAATCGTACACATGTGCATCTATAGAAATATGTTTAGACACTAACTTTATTTACGTCGGCTCCTTTCTCAAGTAACAGTGTCAAGATGTCTTTGTTTCCTCTCTTTGTCGCTTCCTCCACGACATTTCCCTAGAAACAGACATTACATAATAAATGAAAAATATGATTCACTGTCATGTAAATATCTTTTTTAGGAACTAAAGCTCGTTGTGATATATGTCTCTAAATAACAATATATCAAACAATGTGACTGGCTCAAAATAGACACATCGAAGTATCTACGTTACGCTTGTTCTACAAATGGTGACGTAATCGTGCTCTAACATGTAGTTATTTAACATTAAAATTGCTACTTCTGATATAACATACGAAGCGGATAACATATCGGTAATTCTGGAGACTGTTTTTACTTGTATAAAATCTAGATTATCCACGTAGGTTGAGGGCCTGTAACTGCAGGAAACTGTTTTTCGTGGTTGAAATAGTTTCTTATCCTTCATTTTTTTATTGTTTATTTTTTTCAGTTTTTATTTATATTTGATAATTATTTCACATTCACTAACACCAGTTTTTTATTAACTCCCTACAGGCAGAGGGAGAGTAAAGGATATTGGATGAAAGGTTTAGCATTATAACAAGTATATAATAGTATTTGAATTAGCTCTAGTAAAGTGAGAAAGAAAACGAAAGAGTATAAATAAGAAGAATACAATCCAATGCCAAAACGAAAATAAAAAATGCATTTTCTCAACTTACGTCGAGGAAAAGACTGAATACAATAGTCTGTTGATGTTTTTGATAGAAATAAAACACCTAACACATGTTTTAATTAGAAAAAAATGTGAACAAATATAAAAAGAATTTCGACAATATTACTTTTGCACTATTTTCTGATTTTTAAAGAAAACAATTAGCGAGTTCAATGCAACCTGTTTTTGTTCGGCGAGATAAAGTAAGCTGATGAGCTTGAACCGGTGTTTTTAAAGGTTAATTATAATAATAAACGGGTTAAAACGATAGAACTGTAACTAACATGTTTTCGATTGCTTGATAACATTTGCACTATTTTCGTTTTAAAGAGGTAAAGTAATTCTGCTTATGGCACTGAATTCGGCCAGATCTGAAAATTACCTACTGAGAGTAACAAAACAAATAATTTATTTCCGGTCAACATAATAAATAAGTCGTACACATATGTATCTATTGAAATATGTTTAGACACTAACTTTATTTACGTCAGCTCCTTTCTCAAGTAACAGTGTCAAGATGTCTTTGTCTCCTCTAAAAGCCGGTGCCTCCACGACATTTCCCTAAAAACGGACATGAGGTAATAAATGAAAAATATGATTCACTGTCATGTAAATATCTTTTTTTTAGAAACTAAAGCTCGTTGTCATATACATTTGTATGTCTCTAAATAACAATATAACAAACAATGCGACTGGGTTAAATAGACACATCGAAGTATCTACGTTACGCTTGTTCTACAAATGCTGACGTAATCGTGCTCTAACATGTGGTTATTTAACATTAAAATTGTTACTTCTGGTATAACATACGAAGCGGATAACATATCGGTAATTCTGGAGACTCTTTTTCGTTGTATGAAATCTAGATTATCCACGGCGGTTGGGGGCCCCTAACCGCTCGAAACTTTTTTGGTGGTGGAAATAATTTCTTATTCTTCATTTTTTGTTATTTATTTTTGTTCAGTATTTATTTATATTTGGTAATTTTTCAACAGGTTTTTATTAACTCCCCACAGGCAGAGGGAGAGTAAACGATATCGGATGAAAGGTTTAGCATTATAACAAGTATATAATAATATTTTTATTATCTCTAGTAGAGTGAGAAAGAAAACGAAAGAGTATAAATAAGAATAATACAATCCAATGCCAAAATGAAAATAAAAAATGCATTTTCTCAACTTATGTCGGAGGAAAAGACTGAATACAAAAGTCTGTTGATGTTTTTGATAGAAAAAAACCCGCCTAACACATGTTTTAATTTGAAAAAAAAAATTGTGAAAAAATATAAAAACAATTTCGACAACTCTACTTTTGCACTTTTTTCTGATATTTTAAGAAAACAATCAGCAAGTTCAATGCAATTTGTTTTTGTTCGGCGATATAAAGTAAGCTGATGAGCTTGAACCGGTGTTAATTATAATAATAAACGGGTTAAAACGATAGAGCTGTAACTAACATGTTTTCAATAGCTTGATAACATTTGTACTATTTTCGTTTAAAAATGGTACAGTAATTCTGCTTATGGCACTGAATTCGGCCAGATTTGAAAATTACCTACTGAGAGTAACAAAACAAATAATTTATTTCCGGTCAACATAATAAATAAGTCGTACACATATGTATCTATAGAAATATATTAAGACACTAACTTTATTTACGTCAGCTCCTTTCTCAAGTACCAGTGTCAAGATGTCTTTGTCTCCTCCCCAAGCCGCTGACTCCGCGACATTTCCCTAGAAATAATGAAATAATTAATGAAAAATATGATTCACTTTCATGTAAATGTCTTTAAAAAAATAAAGCTTGTTTTGATATATATTTCTATGACTCTAAATAACAATATATCAAACAATGTGACTGGCTCAAAATAGACACAAAGAAGTATCGACGTTACGATTGTTCTACAAATGTTGACGTAACCGTGCTCTAACATGTGGTTATTTTACATTAAAATTGTTACTTCTGGTATAACATACGAAACAGATAACATATCGGTTAATCCGGAGATCATTTTTCCTTGTATAGAATCTAGATTATCCAGGTAGGTTGGGGGCCTGTTACTGCTGGAAACTGTTTTTCGTGGTGGAAATAGTTTCTTATCCTTCATTTTTTATTGTTTATTTTTGTTCCAGTTTTTATTTATATTTGGTAATTATTCCACATTCACTAACTAACACAGTTTTTTTATTAACTCCCATCAGGCAGAGGGAGAGTAAACGATATTGGATGAAAGTTTTAGCATTCTAACAAGTATATAATAGTATTTTTATTAGCTCTAGTAAAGTGAGAAAGAAAACGAAAGAGTATAAATCAGGAGAATACAACCCAATGCCAAAGTGAAAATAAAAAATGCATTTTCTCATTTTATGTCGAGGAAAAGACTGAATACAATAGTCTGTTGATGTTTTTGATAGAAATGAAATTCCAAACACATGTTTTACTTAGAAGAAAAGAAATGTTGAAAATATAAAAACAATTTCGACACGTAAACTTTTGCACTATTTTCTGATTTTTTAAGAAAACAAATAGCGAGTGCAATACAACTTGTTTTTGTTCGGCGATATACAGTAAGCTTATGAGAATAAACTGGTGTTTTTGAAAGGTCAATTATAATAATAAACGGGTTAAAACGATAGAGCTGTAACTAACATGTTTTCAATAGCTTGATAACATTTGTACTATCTTCGTTTAAAAGAGGTAAAGTAATTCCGCTAATGTCACTGATTTCGGCAAGATCTAAAAATTACATGTACCTACGGAGATTAACAAATAATTTATGTCCGATCAACATAATGAATATATCGTACACATGTGCATCTATAGAAAATGTTTAGACACTAACTTTATTTACGTCGGCTCCTTTCTCAAGTAACAGTGTCAAGATGTCTTTGCGTCCTTTCCAAGCCGCTTCCTCCACGACATTTACCTAGAAACGGACATGACATAATAAATTAAAAAATATGATTCACTGTCATGTAAATATCTTTTTTTAGAATTTAAAGCTGGTTGTGATATATATTTGTATGCTTCTAAAGAAAAATATATCAAGCAATGTGACTGGCTAAAAATAGACACATCGAAGTGTCTACGTTAGGCTTGTTCAACACATGTTGACGTAATCGTGCTCTAGTATCTTGTCATTTTACATTAAAATTGTTACTTCTTGTATAACATACGAAGCGGATAACATATCGGTAAATCCGGCAACCATTTTTCTTTGTATGGAATTAAGATTATCCATGAAGATTGGGGCCCTGTAACCGCTGGAAACTTTTGTCCGTGGTGAAAATAGTTTCTCATCCTTCATTTTGTATTGTTTATTTTTTTCAGTTTTTATTTATATTTGGTAATTATTCCATATTCACTAACTAACACCAGTTTTTTTATTAACTCTCCACAGGTAGAGGGAGAGAAAACGAAATTGGAAGAAAGGTTTAGCATTATAACAAGTATATAATAGTATTTTTATTAGCTCTAGTAAAGTGAGAAAGAAAACGAAAGAGTATAAATAAGAAGAATACAATCCAATGCCAAAATGAAAATAAAAAATGCATTTTCTCCACTTACGTCGAGGAAAAGACTGAATACAATAGTCTGTTGATGCTTTGATAGAAATAAAACACCTAACACATGTTTTAATTAGAATAAAAATGTGAACAAGCATAAAAAATTTTTCGACAACTCTACTTTTGCACTATTTTCTGATTTTTAAAGAAAACAATTAGCGAGTTCAATGCAACCTGTTTTTGTTCGGCGAGATAAAGTAAGCTGATGAGCTTGAACCGGTGTTTTTAAAGGTTAATTATAATAATAAACGGGTTAAAACGAGAGAGCTGTAACTAACATGCTTTCGATTGCTTGATAACATTTGCACTATTTTCGTTTTAAAGAGGTAAAGTAATTCTGCTTATGGCACTGAATTCGGCCAGATCTGAAAATTACCTACTGAGAGTAACAGAACAAATAATTTATTTCCGGTCAACATAATGAATAAGTCGTACACATGTGTATCTATAAAAATATGTTTAGACACTAACTTTATTTACCTCAGCCCCTTTTTCAAGTATTCAAAATAATGTTCATTTTCAAAGGCAAAACTAGCTGGCATGTTTGTAGACAATACCCGGAGAAGATAAGAAATATCAAACTGCAATATTGCATAAAAGCATAAAAATTGGCATTTTAGTAGCCAAAGACAATCAAAATAAGATTTAAAACGGGAGCCATTGAACAAAAAATACCTACTTCCGGTATTTTTTTTAATATGGGCGCCATCATGGTAGTAAAAGGTGGAATGAAAACCAGATGTAAATATTTTGTTTTGGAGGATATATGCCTTCCATCAATGCATCAATCATCTTTCAAAACAATATCCCACAAAACAAAATATTTACATCTGGTTTTCATTCTACCTTTTACTGACCATGATGGCGCCCATATTGAAAAAAAAATACCGGAAGTAGGCATTTTTTTTCAATGGCTCCCGTTTTAAATCTTATTTTGATTGTCTTTGGCTTCTCCGGGTATTGTCTACAAACATGCCAGCTAGTTTTGCCTTTGAAAATAAACGTTATTTTGAATAATACCGGAAGTAGGTACTTTTTTCTGTGACGCCTGGTTTAAATCTAATTTTGATTGTCTTAGATGCTCACATGCCAATTGGTTATGCTTTTATGAAAACCTGCAGTCTGTCATATTATAACTTCTCCGTATATTGTGTACGAAAATGCCAGCTACTAATTTTGCCTACAGAAACATCGAATAATCTAATAATACCGGAAGTAGGTACTATTGTGAATGGCTTTCGGCTTTTATCTTATTTTGATTGCCTTGGCTACTCACATCCCATTTTTTATGTTTTTATAAAAACGTGCAGCGTGTTATTTCGTTACTCCTCTAACTTTCGCCTACAAAAATGGCGGCCATATTGAAAAATACCGGAAGAAGATACTCTTTTCAATGGTTTCCTGTTTAATTCCTTTTTTGGTTGTCTTAGCTACTGACATGCCAACTTTCATGCTTTTATCAAAAGGTGCAGCTTGTTATTTCACTAGTTTTCTTAGTTTCACCATGAAAATGCAGACCATCTTGAAAAATACCGGAAGTAGGCACTATTTGGGATGGCTTCTGCCCTTAATCTCTTTTAAATAGTCATAACTACTTGCATGCCAAGGTATATGCCTGTATCATAAAAATGAACGATTTTCCTATTTAGATGGCTGTTTAAGTTGTTTCCGTATTTCATTCTGTATGTGATCGAGCAAAAAAAAAAAAAACAAAACAAAAAAAAAAAACCATCAAGTTAACACTCTTAAACATCTACACCCATATTATCAATCTGTATTATTATTAATACTTAGGATTATTCTGGTAGTGGTAAACTTCATGTAGAACGGCCGCCATTTTGTATTCCAAGACGGCTGCAAAATTTACTACATGTACCTATATAGTATATATATAATGATAATATATTAATTTGCTAAGCTGACTTTAAGCAAATAAAATATCTGTATATATGGTGGGTATTTATAGTTTGTAGCGTTTGATACACAGTGATTCGATTCTTATTTTAATTTCAAAATGGCCATTAATCTGAAATTCAATATGTCCGGCAGCATTATATAAAAGGTACATATATTAACCAAAACGTCTGATCATTTCTAAAACATTACTTTCGAACTTGGGTCTCAAATATTATTAACTTCTGTAAATATTACACTAAGCATTAATTTCTGAACCAATTGTAATGTAAACGTTGATTTCCACAACGCGAGTCGTTTATCACTTCCGATATCGTCCTTATAAACACACTGTGGTTGACCTTAACTTCGGCTATTAGTAAATTTTTAACCATTTCATCCTTTTGGACAGTTAGCCGACCTTTAACTACATTGATTCCTTATCATTCATGATAATTATAGTCCTAGAATAAAATTTAACGATGACAATGTTCGTCATTCAGGTAAGAACATGTTCATATTAAGTTAGAAAAAAATCACAAATGACCTTTATGTATACTTTATACCGTCTTCAAACACAAGTTGTGCCATAACCTTATCAAAGATAATGTGTAGACTTGAAAATGTCATTTGGAAGAAAGATAGGATGTCGGATAAACTGTAGAGAGCGGCAAGATTCTGATTTTAAACAACAAAATCCAATTGCCAGAATGATAAGAATCTTAATGACGGCTAGCGAATATAACCGTTCGTTATAGCAAAAAGGCATTTACAGCTTCAACTGGATTATTATGACTGCACCTATTTAACAAACAAACAAACAAACTATCCCTGACCACAAAAAGAGAATTGTCAGAAGATATATAAACGAAATCCATTTGACAGGCATCCGAGAGATTCACCTATATATCAGACCTACAAGCAGAAGTACCAAATTTAAGGATATTATTGCATAATCACGTTCATACCCAGGAAAATTCTTTCTCAATAGATTGTATGTGGATACAGTGGAAGATATTCCTTTTATTGTTGATAATCAGATAGAATATCAGGGAAATTGCTTCGATACAATCCTGAACGACTCATCAAGAGACATCACTTAAAGAGGTTTTCTTTGTCTGACATGACCACTTATGGTACGTCTATCAATTTGACAGTAGTGGCACTAGAATTAAACACAAACAAGTTCTTATGAAAATAGTAAAGAATACCTTTATGTCAATGCTTTCCAAATGTTAGCTGAACATCCTAGCAAGAACTGCCAATACAATTACTAGCTTATGAGAAAACAATTGGCGAAGGCTAGACAGATGATAGTGCAGACGGTATTCTACCATTTTCGCGCTTCGAGCTCCCCAGAATGCCGCCGAAGCGTGCATGAAATCAGAAGTACGCAAATTCTGTCCACACCGATTCCGTCAACCTTCTCTTCGGTGATAGTGTTGAATTAAGCACAAAGATAAAACGATATTCTAGCAGTGCAGCATATGCAAATTAATCAACCTAAAACCTATAGCCACCCTCGGAAGAACATGCATATGGCATCACGGCTTGGGGAAAAAATCACAGCGATAGAGAACAGGAGAACAGTAAGCCTTCAAAGAGAAAGTATGTATGGTCATTAAAACTAGATACACACTCTGAAGATGATGTAGAGTATAAATAGGATTGGGAACCACATGTTCAGAAAACTAACTGGATATTGGTCATATGGAACCTTGTCGAAATTAGTTCTGGTTGATATCGGTATGTGACGAAAAAGTGGGATAGATGGTGCGCGCTACTGATTGTACTGCAGGAACTCTTGCGCGAACTACAATCCTACAAAGAAAGTATAGCGGTCGCCCTAAGAGGATGTAAATTGGCCTCTTGAAAGGTGAAGAGACAAAGAACCCGTAGCCACTAAATGGATGACAGACGTCTGTATGACCTGATGAAGGAATACATGCATACACATGAGAAATAAGTTTAATTGTTTCCTCAGACACGATAGTCAAATGTGTCCAGATGTTCTCACCTGGTCACATCAGACGTTGTTATGGATGAATTGACTGTTCAATATGAGTTAGGATTTGAAAGGGGGAATAAGACGTATAAAGAAAGATATCAATGAACTAGAATGCAGGAATGGGTGTTCATGTTTCCTGCATGCTCAACTTAAAAGCTATTTCCAATACCGGAAGTCAAGGGCAGCGACTAGAAATCAGCGGTGAATGTACCGTCATAACATAAAGAAGGCGCACGACTGTTTACAGTAGAAGTGATAAGGTATGAACTTGATGTTATCCGCAGATAAGCAGTAATTTGGCCAATCGCAGTTGACTTGCGACTTTGAAGATTTTCCAGTCGAGGAGGCGACAAAACCCATAAAAGATGATCTACTGATGACGCCTGTAGAGTTGCAATACAGGGAATCATTCCAATATCAATCAAGTTATCTCATAGGTATTAACATTTCAAGAGTGTTAACTTCCTTGAATTTCAAAATGGCGGTCATTTTAAAATTCAAATTCAAATTATTTTTGTATCAAACTGTACAAAGGTATAAATACTCTCACTATGTAATATGCAGGTGTTTATTTCTTTAAAGCCAGCTTGACCAGTTTTATGTATTATATACAGATATAGATATAGCCGCATACGTCGGCGGCCATTTTGAAATACAACATAGTGGTCCTTCTTCATTAACGTGAACACTACAAGAATGTTCTTAATTATCAATAATATGGGTATAGACCTTTAAAGCTTGGGTCTAGCTTCTTAAGAAAGTGAGATATTGGGTAGTAGAAGGTGGTAATTGAAGGCCATTTTGAAAACCAATATGGCGGCCATCAGGTGCCATGATTGTTTGGGGTCCATTTTTTCCTGAAACCATAAAACCTAAAGAAGCTATATGCAAAGTTTCATGCTTTCTTCAAACTTTGAACAACATGGTGTCCCGATTCTCAATTAGAACAATGATGATTACTCTGAGCATGAGCGGAAACCTAGTTTCCAGAAATCATGCGTTAAGTCCTTTGTCAGTGTAACGGGATATATCGGGAATCCTTTCTATGACGACAGGCAATTGGCCTTTCAAAAGATAACCTTATATATCGGCGAAGTAAACCATCAAAACGGTCAAGGAAATAAAGGCATATTGTTGGATCGAAAATGTCGATATTTGATCATCCAACTAAAATAGTGTTGCCATCTTTCATATCTTATCCATTTTATTTATAACGAAACCAACAAAAACGTTGACAATACACTACTATGTATTGGGGAACAGTACAGTGTTGTACAGTGTCGACGCACCATGTAAATAATGCGACGTCATCTGAACGTGTATGTAAAGCTTACATGAAACCACACTGTATCATCAACATCATGTGCATGGTCAAAGGGATACGGTAGATTACATTAACAATGTAACTTTGCTGCACTTGTATTTGCATACACGTATATTACCAAACATAAGTATTAGTAAATGGCATGTTTCCCAATCGCACGATCGGTCCAGTACTAAAACATTTTATAATGATGATCAGTATACATGTTATATACATTCCAGCTTCTCCAAATTGCGCGTGACGTAGTCAATCTATCGAGGATTCAAGTTGAGTAACCTTTGGTTGAAATCACGGGTTTATTCTTTTAACGCGTTAAATGCTATACACTTTCCACGCGTTAACATTTAACGCGTTAAACACTTTTTAAGTTTAACGCGTTTAACATAACATTTGTATTGTTAACGCGTTAAAGTTTTACAAAACTAAGCTAACCAATCAGAGACGTCGTTTCATGAGTTCGTTTGATCAACAATTAGCAGAAGACCACCGATGATAAAATTTGCCATCTTGGTGGACATGTTATATGATTCTGACAAAACCTACTCTAAATTCAAATATATTTTATTGTTTGTTTATAGTGTATAGAAACCAGATATCATGTGTCAACGACAAATAATTAAGATTCTATATATCAAAATCACGATATCTAAATGTATATACATAACATTAATTATACGCAAAGCTTTCCTTGAACCAACTTGAGCTACGAAAATTGTCCTAGTTGGTCCAAGTTTACTGAAACAATTAAAATGCGTTCCGCGTTATTCCGAAAATAACTTATTTTTTCATCATTATCAGTCTCTATCTCATTTCACAATCTAATTTTTTTCTCATTCGATTTAGGTTTTATCAGGGCCGAGGGCTGCTTTGTCCCAAAGGAGGAAAACTCTAAAGGGTTAGGGCAGTTCAGAAAAATCTCACTGCTGAATGTGGAAGGAAAGATCTTCTTCTTTATATTGGCCAGGCGAATGACAACATACATGACTTCTAACGAGTATGTTGATACATCAGCACAGAAAGGTGGGGTACCCGGTTTTTCTGGATGTGTGGAGCATATAAGTGTGTTAAGTCAACTGATCAGAGAAGCGAAGGTGAACCGCGGAGACCTGACAGTAGTATGGCTTGACCTGGCAAATGCGTATGGCACCGTCCCACACAAACTGATAGAGAGAGCTCTGGAACATCCCAGAGAAAGTGAAGGGAATCATCCAAAGCTATTTCCAAGGAATTCATCTGCGATTTTCGGTCAAGGACTATGTAACATCATGGCAGAAATTGGAGAAGGGCATAGTGACAGGCTGCACAATTTCTGTAGTGTTGTTCATTATGGCTATGAACATGATTATCGAAGCAGGGAAAAGAGAGACAAGAGGCCCGCTGTCTAGGACCAACATCAGACAACCACCGAGCTGGGGATTCATGGACGATAAAACAATCACCGCAACAACGCATGTCCAAGCAAGGTGGATCCTAACAGCATTGGAGGATACAGTATCCTCGGCCAGGATGAAATTTAAGCCAGCCAAATTCAGATGCCTGTTCCTGAAGAAAGGCCGAGTGACTAGACAAGTATGTGAAGGAGTGAGGAATATCGACAAGACAGGCCTACAAGGAAATTTCTAGGCATGGATATTCCAACAAGGACTACTGCTACGACTATCCTGGCCATTGATGTTATACGAGATCTCCGTATCAACAGTCGAGGGACTTGAGGGGAGAATAAGTAAACATCTCCGGAGATGGCTAGGGGTTCCTTAGTGCTTCTCATCAACAGGACTATACAGCCGGACATCAAAACTTCAGCTCCCATTAACATCATTAGTGGAGGTATTTAAGACCGGGAAAGCAAGACTCGTCATGACACTCAAAGACTCCAGGGACGAGAAAGTAAGACAAGCAGGAGTATAGGTGAGAACAGGAAGGAGGTGGTCAGCCAGCAAGACTGTATCGGAGGCAGAGAGCAGACTTCGACACAAGGATATTGTTGGGACAGTCTGCATAGGACGACAGGGGTTGGGAAGAGCTCAGACAACTAGATGGAAAGAAGCCAATGTAACTGAGAGAAGACAGCAAGTACAGAGAGAGATCAGGCAACAAGTAGAAGAGGCAAGGAGAGTGAAAGCAGTATGGGAAGTCAGGGGGCATGTACCAGGTGGGAAACAGAAGAGAGGAAATTGTCCTGGGAAGAAATCTGGAAATACACGCCATGGCAGCTCCAGTTCATCTTGAGAGCAGTATACGATGTACTTCCAACACCTACCAATCTTCACAGATGGGGACTGGTGGAAGATCCAACATGTCAGCAGTGTGACAGGGCTGGAAGCCTATAACACATCCTCTCTTCGTGTGAAGTGGCACTGGCTCAAGGGCGATGCACATGGAGGCATGACCAGGTGCTAAGTAAGCTTGCAGACACCTTGGAAAGAGAGAGGAAAAAGGCAAAGGGAATACAGAAAGGACCAACATTCATCCAGTTTCAAAAGGAGAGGCAAACATCAACGAAACCAACTGGAAAGACAAACCTAGTTATCATAGGATGTGCAGGAGACTGGAAGATGCGTGTGGACCTGGGGAAGAAGTTGGTCTTCCCAGAGGTGGTGGAGACAGCACTAAGACCAGACATAGTGCTTGTATCTTCTAGCAAGAAGAAACTGGTGATGGTGAAACAAACTGTGCCCTGGGAGACAAGATGTGAATCGGCGCATGAGCGGAAAAGAACTAAGTATGCAGAGTTGGCCGACGAGTGCGGAAGAAAAGGCTGGCAGGCATGGAACTTCCCAGTCGAGGTAGGCTGTCGGGGATTTCCCAGTCAGTCATGCTGGAGGATTTTAGGAGCCCTCGGCATCACGGGAAAATCGAGGAAGACTGCCATTAAAGAGTTGGGGCAGGAGGCAGAGAGAGCATCCCGCTGGCTGTGGATACGATAGTAGCTGGAAGCCAACCATCGAAGAGTAGGGACTGATCACCCCTACTGACCCACCATCCGGAGAGAGTTCCAGGATAAGGGTTGAAACCGTCGAAGATGGATGGACCTGACTGATGACGACGACGCTTGAGCAGCAACACAAACAGCTGTATTTAGGTAATAAATAATTACAAGGCCAATAAATCATTCAGAGACGAACAGCGAAACCAAAACGCTCTTAACCACGTTTCTAACCACTGAACAATTTGCCAAAATCAATCAAATTGACTTTAGTGTAGCCAATTTCTTCTCTGCTGGAAAAGCAGTTTCATTTCGGGTGCACAAAGAAAATAATGCTAGAATGACGCATCGTTGGAAACCCATGAGCCATCGATATATTTTTTTCTATTCATAACCGAAAAGCAGTTATCTGTGTGCTAACCAAACGACGTTTCTGATTTGTTGTCAAGCTTAACGCGTTAAATGTTAACGTAATAAAATATTTATTGACGTGATAAAAACACATTAAATTATCTTGTTTCTGACATGAACGGCCTTTCATATTGTACCATCAATCAACCACAGACTGTAAATATTATAAGTTGAAATTTCAAACAAGCCTTTCAACATGCTGAAATGAGGTGCATGTAGGTGTTTACAAATCGTCATAGACAGAGTTGGTTTATTAGATATATTTGCCATAAGTCCAAGATTTTGTCAGTTTATTAAAAAAATCTCAAAAATATATATTTATTTAATGATCTATCACTTACCATGTTCGGGTCTGCACCTTTTTCCAACAAGTTCTTAGCTCCTTGCTTGTCATTATTCCTGATAGCTTCTAATAGTGTTCTGCTAGTCTGAGAAACAAACATTTGCCATTAGATATGTATTTCTTAATAATAATAATAGCATAATTATAGATTACGGAGTTGAAAGACCAAAAAAGAAGGACCTATTCCTTTAAGGAAACCGAATAAAGTGGAATCCAAAAGCAATATAATACATGTTGTCAGTACGTTTAATCCAAAAAACTACAATATTTTTCCAATTGTAAAAGATTGTGAAGATTACATGAAAAATAGCGACAAAATGAAATTGATTTTATCTAACAAGAAAATAATAAATTGCAAACGTCAACCTAAAAACCTTAAACGTATTTTATGTGCGTCAAAATTTGATTAAAAAATTCAAGATACTTCTGTCACTAAATGTATGCAAAAGCGTTGCAAAACATGTGATATAATTATAGAGTGTAAAAATTATACATTCAAAAATGGTTTTCATTTCAAAATTAAAACTAATATGAATTGTACATCCAAAAATGTCATATACGCACTTATTTGTAGAAAATGCTCAGATTTTTATTGGTCAGACAGGAATGGAATTGAGAAAGAGAGTTACATTACACCGACAACAAACCAAAACAGATCATCTCAGATATTTAACCGTAAACGAACATTGTCATATGTGTGCTAATGATAACTTTTTGATTTTACCAATATATCATATGTCTAATTCAGATCTTTTAAAAAGAGAAAATAAAGAAATGTATTTCATTCAACATATGAAACCTGTGCTAAATTCAGAACGGGACAAAGGAACTTCACATTAGTTTTTATTTTGTCCTCATGTTTTTGTTATTTTCTTCCAGAACCATTCACAATATCTTTATGTACCATGTTATGACGTAATTTTACTATGACGTCATTGTACTATGACGCCATGTTTTACAAATAAAAGAATTCAAACCCCTGAAGACCGGCATGAGCCGAGAAAGCGCTTGGGAGGAAAAACTGTTTTATAGTTATTTTCTTTTTACATATATTTATATATATACGGGCGGCTCTCAGTTGCACATGGCATAGTCAATCTGTCGAGTAATTTTTGATGAAAATCACGGGTTTATACTATCAATTTACCACAAAATGAAAATATTACCAGGTGAAATTTAGTTTTTTTTTATAAAAAAATATTATTTCTGAAAATGTTCGGTTAAAACACAAATGATTAAGATTTAAAGTAAGTGATCTAGCTAAAAGATTTTCCAATAAAACATATAGAATATTTAGCAAACGATGTACCACTACCGCATGTTTTTGAAGTGTGACATAAGCATGACAATTCCAGGTTTCTAGGCCTTTTGAAAATCACAGACATATACTAAATATAGTGTTTTATAATAAAATGAAGAAGTACAATCGATATGAAAATTTCAATGGAAATTAGGTTGTGGGCATTTTCTGTGGGATTTTTAACAGGGTTCACTGGCTTAAACCCTGCATTTTAACAAATCATTACCCTTCTATAACTGCAATATACAATTTACTACATTCATATTTGATATTCTTTACATTTTACATATCATTGGTAGATGTAGTTGAATTCGGCGACGTGAAGTTAGCACCGTATTCGGGATTTGGGATTCGGATAACGAATCCGGTGCCAGCACTTTATTCGTTATTCAAAAATGAACAAATAAATAACTATTTCAAAACATAGAAAAACAGATCAAAACATAATTTTACAACTTCAAAAATAATCTCGAGAAATTGTTTTTAGTTTGAATGGCACCGAACTCGGGATTCTGGATTACCTCCTCTAGTTCATAATTCCTTATTCCATTACTTATTCGATTCCATGATTACTTATTCGATTCCATTATAACTTATTCGACTATCTGATTACGTATTTGAATTCTATGCAACTATTAATTGACATCAAAAATTGTTCAAAATGATTTTAATGCACCATAATAATATATTTGACCCTTTATATCCTTATTAACGAGTTCTGTGCCACAGGGCCGATTTTGGGCCGATTGTTGTACTACGTTGAGTGCCAGCGGGCCGATTTTGGGCCGATGCAAGTGCGTCAAAAATCGACATTTTATTTCCTTATGAAAATCATAGCTATTCTGTCGTATTATATCTCCCCTACATATTGACATAAATTTTGACGTCATATCTTATAAAATGACGTCACTACAGGTAAAAAATGACGTCATAAGTTCAGAGACGTTTTGGAATAATGACATAGATAGTAAATAACGTCATCTTCTCATTGATGCCACTTCACGTCGAGACTTCTTATTCAGCCGAGTATAGATATAGATAAGTCTGTCGTTTACATTGTAAAGTATGAGATAACATACAGCATGTATAGAGACTCTCTTAATTTTTTTTTTTTCTCGTAGTTACATATATAGTACTCATACAAAATGTAAGTGCTGCATGGAAAGAAAATAACGTTTTTACGGGGAAATATAGAATCACACTCATGGTCTGAATAGTCGGCTTTTCCCATCATCGGTACTCCAGGGGTTCCGATCACTTACGATCTCTACACCCCTGGAATATCTCATAGTAAAATTGGAGGCAACAGAACAGAACAGGTAATTTAGTCATTTGATGTACATAAAAAGAGTCGTATAACGGTACAGTGTGGTTGACTTTGTGGCTTTGAAGCTTCAAAGGAAATGTTTGCAAGGCCTGCGATTGGTTCAGATGTTTTCCGCTGAGCTGCCTCCAATTTTACTATTTGAGATAGTCCAGGGGCCCTCGAGTATCGAGGATGGCTTTACCTTTCTCACAGTAACATGCAGTAACATATACACAATAAGATACACGTCGTAATATGTCAATTTCATTGTTGTAACTCCAGATTAAATTTATTTGATAAAAATATCTTACAAAACTGTGAATAGAAGAACTTCAATATGTTTCGTTACATATCAATATAAAATGATCATAATCAAAACAGGAGATCTGCATGAGGAATCGGATTAGGAGAAAAGAATTACAGGGAGGAGGTACACGATCTTTATTATTTGAGAATTTAGCTTCCGAATCAGTGGATTCATATGAAATGGGTTGAATAGAGTAGAAACAAAATCTAAGTTTACTATAACAAAATCCCCTTACTCTAGATAATTGAGAAATTGATATCTTCATTTCATTTTAGGATAATATAGGTAGATGGAGAACAAAACAAAGGCTTATTTCGCCTGGGATACGACAGGAAAATGTCCACATAAACATAACTTCTTGAAATATATTTTTTTTAAGTTCTCTCTCAATTACTTAACTTCATGTACTGTCAGTTTTATATTTTCTTCTTATGACTTGCATTTGACAATTTCCATATGAAGCTTATGAACACAGTCATGTGTGTATTCTTTTTATAAACCGGTGCTTTGTCATTCAGGACATCTGTCTATAAACATTGTATATATATTTCACTCACAGTTAAAGACAATAAATACAAAGGTAGCATTTGTTACATTTTGTCAGCAGTAGAACCTATACATGATAAATATATATCGATAAAACAATCAAATACCTGTTAACTAATTACATACAACAAATCGGTCCGATCGGCTCGCTGACACTCAAACGATTAAAAAAAATCGGCCCAATCAGGCATTTGGATTCAATACAAGACAATGACCAAACCACAAAATTGAAACTGTTTATACACCCGAGTTGATTGAACTCCAAGTTTATTACTTGTATAGTGCATGTGTACAATGTGTATCTCAAAGGACATCCACCTTACGATTGCATATTGGTATTGGAAAGCAGTGCAAAAGAGTTTGACTAGTAATTTGTACACTGTTTAACCATGAAAGTAACTTTTAATTTTCAAATTTCGATTTTGTTCAGGTGAAATGATCGGTATTTTGCTTCTCAGAATAGTGTTTTTACTAATTCATCTCATCGGACGACCATCATTCCGTAGCACGTAAAAAAACTACTATACAGATAGTGATGTCATCTGTCCGGAAAGTATAAAGTACAACTTCGCTAGACAACGGAAAGTACGATATTTAGTGAAGTTTAGTACGTACATTTTTGTAGGCCGGGTACGTATACGTACGTGTTCGTTTCTACATGTATTTCACTTAATTGTGGTTTCGATATGTTTGAACTTCATTTAGTCTGTAATTTATACGCGCCTTTCCTCATAATTTCAATGCTCAAAAACTGGACAACGCACGCAGAATTTGACCATCATTTTTTATATACAAATATTGTACATGTAACGACTTTTGGAAGTCTAACAACCTTATTTAGACTGGTTTTCTTTGGTCGACTATTCATTTAAAGATGCTCCACCGCTGACAAATGTTTTTTTTCACTATGAAAAACAGGAGCAGACGATTTAGTTTTTCTTCAGTTACAAAAGTTACTAACGTTACACCATTACCATTATTGAAAATTTTGAGATTTTAATTTTAATTCAAGTTAAAAATATCAAAAATAATTAATTGAATCCCGAAAAAATTCCGTGCTACCATATCTTATATGGAATGAAGTACTGATTGCGCATGCACCAAAGGCAAAATAAATTATTTTATATTATTTTTTGTGTTAATTAAACATATATATACACGATTAAACACAAATTATTGTTCAAATGATGAATATCATATATGCTCTGTCAGCGGGAGCATCTTTAAAGTTAAACGAACGAAAGCACTTGTTTTCCTAACTGGCCTGACCGGTTAATGTACCGGTTGATATTACAGTATTTGGCTGGCGGTATAGTGTTGGTAGCATGCGTGTATAGGGTGTGTGCATCATGTTCTAATTCACTGCGATTACAATGTGTTTTATTTGTTTGTTTTTTTTTGTTTTTTTTTTTACGTATTGTATCTTCTGCACTGTTGCATTGAAATATCACAGATCATAATCAATATTCTCGCATACCGTGGAATATACACCTCCAAATCGTTTTTTTAGTATAAAGATATTTAATGACTTTACCTTGACCAGATGACGGAAAGCAAAGGAGACATTTTAATATTTTGGTGTTTATTCGGTATAATAAACGATTTTAGTGCAAATGACATCTTACATGTAGCAGAATACAGACGGTTAAGTGTTTTCTTCTATTTTGTCCTTTTTGTTTTCGATGAAATAAACCCGACCTTTTCCCAATCTGTTTGTACAACAATAACCTTAACAGTTTCATATAGGGGTTCATTTATATGTTTCAAACATCTGAATCGAGACTAGCGAGCTATTATTGTATTCTGTTCCAGTGTGACAAAGTTATATCAATACATGTTTATGCAACTAGACTTATATTGTAAATAGTATAAAATACTATTATATAATATACTATCGATCGTTAATAGTGTTCATGTTTTCTGGCACATAAAAAGGGAGAATTCCAACCTGAATAGCCGTGAAATAACAGTACTGGTTATATTCCATTTAGCGCCACACCAACCAAGCAAATATCGTTATGTAGAAACAAGTGATAAAAAATAATCAGTTTTGATAGTAAACTGCATGAAGCATTTCTATTTGCAAATGTGCCACTGTAAGAAAGTGTGCGAATATGCGTCATTTCTGTATTGTAAAGTTATGTCGTTTATAGAAAAAAAGATAGCAATCAATGCAGAGAATGTCGAAAAACATGTTTCGTTATATGAACAAATAACCGGATTACGTGGCTTTCGATAAATAGAAGATTGGAATATCAGAATTTCTTTCAATTACATCAATTGTGAAAGGGTTTTAATCCGTCTTGAACCTTTCTACAACATTTTCTTCGAGTTGAAAAGTATGGTTTATGTACTGGTATTACTGTTACATACATGACTAGGTTTCCAGTTATCGTATTCAACATCGAAAATCGATCTTCAACTTTCATTTTGAATACAATTTGTGTACACTTGTATAGCTTGTGTTCTCATGCTGCCTGGTCATTTGTCTGATGGCGGTGACACGTACATATTGTACGTCACATATGGAATACTCATTGGTTATTACATTAATCTTATTGAACCAGTTGAATTATTTCATATCTTATCTTGACCTAAGTATAATGCATATAGCCAGATACCATAAAGCACGTGCATATGCACATGTTTCTAGGTTACCAAGGATAACTTAACTTTTGCTGATTTTAATAAATACATTATAACACTTCCAATAAGTATATAAACTTAGAAGTAATTAATAAAGACATTTTTTATGGCTACAGAACAAAAAGGAATGATGCTAAAATATAAGAACTGTTTATGTGAAGTCAAAAAATGATAGACGGAGAAAAACCGTTTCGTTTTAAAATGAGTCAATGGTGGTTGTCAATGTTACTTTGTTTTATTATCTAAAGGTGATGTAAATAATACCACAAAATTCGAAATCACAAGATAAATGCTATGACAATATCACGCAATCGGCGAAACTTGGCCTTGAACAGCAAAGAAACGATGGAAAAAATGCCTGAAAACCGTCGCGTTGCACAGTGTTTATGACGTCAAAACCATCCAGCACGACCGTCAATCTTTGTTTGACGTCAATTAACGACGTCACAATCGCCACAACGTTGGCACCTTTGAAATTTTTCCGTGGCAGCGAAAGGGTTAAGGGTCCATTACTTATTTGATACCCTGATTACTTATTCGATTCACTGATTACTTATTCGATTACTTAGACGGTTTTCGACTGCAAGGAACATCACAGGAAAAAGATGTTGATGCATCTCCTCATCCAGATTGTGTTTTATATAGACTTCCTGACAAATTGTCTATATAGGGTGGCTGAGCTTTGGATATCCGAAACAGAACAAACCGACATTCAGGACAGAGTTATCTCTTCCCTGATCAGGGCTTTGCAAGCGCTGGCTTCATTACAGTGGCCCCTTTCAACGCACTTGCACCCGCGAGCCTATCGAACGAGCTGTTCGCCACTAAATCCAATTTTGCGATTTTGTTTAGCAATTATGTCCTTACCAACCGAATGGGAATAGATTTTTAGGATATTTTAAAAGAAATAAGAAAACAGCACAAAATAATTTTATTTTAGATCTTAAAAGATAGAGAGCGGTAATTCAATCCCCTAGCTGCAATATTGTAACACAAAAGACTTTTAGACAGAAAATGGTGTCGTCTTTAGAGCTACAATTGATGCCTATTACTGCTAATGGAGCAAAGAAATGATTATGCAAACCATTACAAAACTTTTGTTTGCATTTTATCGTACTTGTTTGATATCGCTTACCTAGTAGACAATAACACTGAACCACATAAAATACCAAATTCTCATCGAGGCATTATTTTTTAACATAATACATATGAAGGTCTTTCTGAAGAGAATTTATACGGCAAATCCTCAAATTGTGAATTTGACGTCTTGTGAGCGGTACGATAGAGATTAAGAATAGTAGTTATGTTTGTTTCGGACAAAAATGATATGTAAATGCATGTATACGCATCAGATAATTGGAAACATACAAAAAATATAGAAACTGTGCCCGAGTGATTTTCGGAGGCAGTGCTCCACTACGAAACATAGGGACCAATTCGTACCCGACCGAGAGGTATAGTTGGCCGGGTACGTGTATTCGTTCTATCAACCCCCTACTTCCACTTCGAGCACGCCCTGTTTATGGATTTTTTAACAGCATAAGTACATATTGGCAGGTGACATAAAAGGAGAAACATAGCTCACCTTATCCTTGACGGACTTTACACCTTCGGTCTCATCCATGTTGATAGCTGAAAAGGGTTTCTTATTTTCTTGATGTCTGACGCTTGTGAGTGAATGCTGTCCATCTTCCAATATTCTTCTGTGTAAAAACATACAATGTTTTACGATATTATACGCTGTTGCCAATTAAAACAATCCGATGACATCTGATGACATTGCAATATTTACAAGTCTCACGTTATATTTTCACCGGTTCACAAGATGTTTATACATATACTTTCAAAGATCTACATGAATATGTAACATTTTCCCGTAGATTAATTTTAAGAAAGAATTTTCAGCTGTTCTAGGTATGACATACAAATGATAAACCTCACATCAAAATATAAGTTTCTACAGTTGCTATGGTTCACTGTACAACACAGGAGAGTTATAAAACTGTAGACAGCATTAAATCATCCCGAAAAGATGGCTGAGGAGATCATTATCCAGGTGTAAGAAATCAAATTAATCATTTATATCATTTATATACACGCCGTGTTCAATAACATAGATACCAGTATGCGAAGCCGTTGCAAAACGGCCTAAATAATAGACAATGGTGTGTTTATCTGGTGTCTTTTTGCCTTATTTCGTTGTTCTGCTGTTTACTACAAATAGATTGCGGATCAAAACTGCTCCCACAAGCAAACACCCAATATTTGTTATAAAGAACAAATGTTTGAAGTGTAATATACGGGAAAAGGGTGTGCCGAAAGAGGGTGTTGATATGATATATATATATATATAACGTCACGTACGTTTGCAGGTTATTTCAAATCCACCGCTATTTAGAAAACAAAGGTTTTAAGTGAATAGGTGTGGGGAAAAATCGTTAAAATATATCATTCATTGAGATGAGCACATTTCAGAATTCTATTGTTGTGGTACTGCATTCGTTTCCATGTGGAACGAAGAAATAGGTGTCACATGCCTAAATCACTTTAGAAACACAAATGTTATAGTAAGTATTAAATGTTTTAATCTATAAAAAATTATTGGAGATTGACAAACGCTTAAATTGGATTATGTTGAACCTGAAATATTTTTGATAAATGATATGGATTTTTATATCAAGTGTATAGTTTAAATATATAAAAAATGGTTATGCAATATCATTTTAGTTCACCTACATGTGTACTAGTATAGTGGGTACACCTTAAGGAGTGTCTCAGATAAAACGAAGAGTTTTCGGTGCAAGAGTCAACTTTCGATGATACCCTTAAACTAAGTACTTTAAAGATTTTAAACATTTTGACCCCTATGACGATTTTACTATGACCTTGAATGACGGTCTTCTTTATTGTTAAATTAATCAAATATATTCGTTATCAAGTATTTTGGAGGATTCCTGTAGATATTCTTCTCTACGGATAGAATAACTCTGATCAGGTGTCATTCATGACCACATGCTTCTTTTTATGAACACTGCGCATGTCAATACATCAGATCACATCAACATCAAGTATAGGGAGAAATCGTTATTTAGATATTGAGTAATCATTATTTCGATTAGTTTACCAATTCAAGAACACTACAATACCAGACACCAAATGACACTTGTACAACCGTATTGTGTATTATCCCTGATTAATCCACACTTATCATAAACAAACACTATTGAATGTTACTTTCGCCATGCAGTATCTTTATTGCGTCTCATGTACTACGCATGCGTTAATAGCGTTTATCAAACAAAATATAAACGTGTTTAATGCCAGTGAATGCTTTATTTGTAGTTTATAGGTATCAATAGAGATATGATTAATGAAGGTACTAGGTACGTGTATCTTTAAAAGCCTAAAATACCAATCGAGCGCGCCCCACCTAGAATTATGTTTGGCACATTTAAAATGATGAAATATCAATTGCCCTTCCTTTATCTGATTATAACTTGTGGTTAGTCATTTGTCAGGGCACACAAGTTATCAAACCCACCCTCCCGCCCTAATTGTTTTAACTTTCATGCTGCCAGAATGTCTTTTATAAATCAGAGGTCTTGAGTGTCACGAACCGCTGTTTGTTAAGGAAGCCGGATCAAGCACAGAGGTAGGGATATCTACATAGACCTCATGTAGCGATATTTACAAAGACTCAATGTAGGGATATCTACATAGACTTCATGTAGCGATATTTACAAAGACTCCATGTAGGGATATCTACGTAGACTTCATGCAGCGATATTTACAAAGACTCCATGTAGGGATATCTACATAGACTTCATGCAGCGATATTTACAAAGACTCCATGTAGGGATATCTTCATAGACTTCATGTAGCGATATTTACAAAGACTCCATGTAGGGATATCTACATAGACTTCATGTAGCGATAATTACAAAGATTCCAGGTAGGGATATCTACATAGACTCAATGAGGGGATATCTAGATAGACTTCATGTAGCGAAATTTACAAAGACTCCTTTTAGGGATATCTACATAGACCTCATGTAGCGATAATTACAAAGATTCCAGGTAGGGATATCTACATATACTTCATGTAGGGATATCTACATAGACTTCATGTAACGATATTTTCAAAGACTCCATGTAGCGATAGTTACAAAGACTTCATGTAGGGATATCTACATAGACTTGATGTAGCGATATTTACAAAGACCCCATGAAGGGATATATACATAATCCTCATGCAGCGATATTTACAAAGACCCCATGTAGGGATATCTACATAGACTCCATGTAGGGATATCTATATAGACTCCATGTAGGGACATCTCATTACACTCTCGGTAAGGGTCCTTACATATACACGAGCACTGTGTAAATATACATACATAAAAAATTCAAAAGCAAGCACACATTCTACACAATCACAGTTTATATTAAATCAGTTACTAATTGATAACGAAACAAAAGATTAAAAGCTCTAAAAATATACTTCAAAATAATTATCAGGCTATTCACTTAATCCAAATTAAACCCATTTTTTTTTCTGAATACCCCCTGAAATGTAATATCATCTTTGTGACAGCGTTAGCTTCTTTGTTTCATAGTCTCCTACCTACTAAACGTTCCACAATATATGTTAACTTAGACTTTACCGATAAGACAAAAAAAGAACTTTTGATTTCTAAATTGAACAAAACAAAAACTTTTTGCAAATGTCGATGTATTAGAGTGGTTTTTGAAGAAAAAAAAAACATTTAGTGATAGGAAGGACAGGAACAATTCAGAGTTTTTTTCGAGTGCAGATATGGGACAACCTTTTAACGATGGATTCATGTTTTAAACATGTAAAATCAATTTAGAAATCAAAACTTATTTTGCTTCAGATGTTATATCTAAATTCCATCGTATTTTGTGATTGATACATGAATCATATAAAATGTCTGTATGACAAACAAACTTTCGTATATTTCCCTCTTGAGGTCACCCGGGTGGAATACCGTAATGGTCGTTGAGTATATGTCGAGTTTATTTATGCATAACTGACACTTACATGATCCCCAAAACTGCATAGTGATATTGTCTAAATAAAATAATATTTTCATATCTTAGTTAGACGTTATTTTTTACTTTTCGTTCACGATTTACTAACTTATTATTAGTTCTTATGTTAACATACAGCATATTCCTTGGGAATCAAACGGTTGACTTAATGAAATGGTAAGACCCATATCACTAAAAATCAATTATACATGTGACAATAGACAAAGGTGATGGTCAATTAATTACTGTAAGGAAAGTTTCAAAATGTATTTTTAACCTGATTATCATATTTACACTCAAATTATTTTTTTTTCTTTTCGTACCTTTCATATCCATTTTTGGTCATTTTCAAATATTTACTGTTTTGAAAGGGACATTACAGATATTTAACACATAATTAATTATGATACCATGTTACGACCTAACTTAGAAGGTTACTTTGCAAAGAACACTTCTGTTTACATTTGAGAAAGAAATTCCCATGTACAATGTATAGTTGTACGTCGCGTAAAATAAGCCTTGTATCTATATATGTATATACTTTGTTCATAAACAGTATAATATGACATTAATTGCATTTCTACCAGGACGTTTAAAAACCGGTTTTGTAAACAAAACCAGTAATGTGTGACCTTGTCCTTCGATAGCGACATCTGAGCTTTTCAATAATACCATAGAGGCAGTCAAACTATACAATGGTCTCCAAAACAAACTTGCGTTACACAATAACACGATAATTTAAGTGGTAATAAGAAGGCAATATATACAGCGATTTTACAGACTTTAAAAACTGCATTCCCGGGTCTATTATACCTACACCCCACGTAGGGGTATCTACATAGACTCCATGAAGGGATATCTACTAAGACTCCATGCATGTATATCTACTTAAACTCCATGTAGGAATATCTACTATGACTCCATGTAGGAATATCTACTATGACTCCATGTATGGATATCTACATAAACTATATGTAGGGATATCTACATAGACTCCATGTAGGAATATCTACTAAGACTCCATATAGGGATATCTACATATACTCCATATAGGGATATCTACATAGACTCCATGTAGGAATATCTACTAAGACTCCATATAGGGATATCTACATATACTCCATATAGGGATATCTACATAGACTACATGTAGGAATATCTACATAAACTCTATATAGGGATATCTACATATACTCCAGGTATGGATATCTACATAGACTCCATGTAGGAATATTTACATACAGTCCATGTAGGAATATCTACATTAACTACATGTAGGAATATCTACATAGACTTCATCTTTGGATATCTACAGAGATTATATGTATGAATATTTACATAGATTATTTGAAGGCATGAAAACTTTCTACATAATCACATTTTCCAGTTCATCGGTAATTAATTGAGTTAAAACTTAGAAGCAGGTCGCGGTTATAAAAAAGACTCTCCATTCCCTGGTTATTCACTTAATCTTAATTAAGTATACTAACGTTATCTACATGTATTAATACAGGTATCATACAGCTGTTTACAGCATGCTATAAATAGACACTTTTAGAAAACGTGTCCAATTATCGTTTCCTGTTCTCAAAACGTACCCTGCAATAATCGATAATAGGTGTTTATTGAAATATTCAAAAAAAAAAAACGTTTAATATAGTAATATAGTTGTATATGGCACCTGAAGCCATTAAGTGTTATAAGACACTTTCATATGTGGATATGAAGGACAGGTTTATTCTACCCGAGGGTCAGAAAATGTAGAGCTAAATTGATATTAGGTGTCTGAATGAGCCATTGTGGTACACCCGATACGGTGTACTAGTCAATGGTGTTGAAATGTATATTTAGTTCCTGCAAAAAAATTAAAATTCTGATGCCAAATGTTGGTATGAGCTTTTGATTTTGTGTAATTATTTCTTGATGTTGTTGGTTAAAAGCAAGATTAAATGCGGGTTTTTTAGGATCAAATTTGAATAGAGCAACATACTTTAAGCATAATTTAGATAGCTAATAAGCTTCCACAAGGAGAATCTTCACAGGTGTTGTACGAGAAGCTCCAAGTGCGTGACGAAGTTCCTGATTCTGGATAGGTTCAAGCATCTGTAGATAGGAGCTGCGATCCGAGCCATAGACAATTGAGCCGTAGTCAATTTTTTATCTAATAAATGCCCGTTAGATACGCGGAAGCATTTCACGGTCTGCACCCCAACCAGAATAGGAAAAAACACGTAGAATGTTCATCGCCTTCGGGGACTTATCCTTCAGATGTTTTATATGTGGAACAAAGGACAGTTTCGAATCAAATATAAGTCCAAGAAATTTATTTTGTTGAACTGCTGGAATTTTAATTCCATTGAGTGTGAGATATGGATCGTTGTGTGGTTTTCGTTTTTGACAGAAATGCATGCATACAGTTTTTTTTATCTATATTCATTTTATTCATATTATTCATTTTATCATTATTTGCATATTTTCATTATCGGATCATTTCGCGGACTGTGCTTAGGGTAATGTTTCAAAAGTGTCGTGTCGTCTCATACCTCTAAAACTTTGATAGGAGGTGTTTCTACACGTTCTAATAAAACCATTCTTAGCATCAGCTGAAAGTATCATTTTTGACTGCACAAATATTTTATGTATGATGATCGAAAACGGACTGACATCATTGTATTACTAGTAACACGTTTTCGTCAGCAAAATATGTACGTACTGATTTAGTTGACGAAAATCTGTTGTTATGAAAGTAGTTGATTTGGCTGTACACGAAATGTGTACATGACAAAAACATGTAGTTTGGAAACATAATCGATCCATATATAAATTAACATTCCTTTGTTTCTGTGATTTATTCTTATCTATGTATGTATATAACTTGTTCATAAACAGCATAATATGACATTGATTGCATTTCTATCAGGACGTTTAAAAACCGGTCTTGTAAAAAAAACCAGTAATGTGTGACTTTGTCCAAAGATATTCGATAGCGACATCCGAGCTTTTCAATAATACCATAGAGACAATCAAACTATACAATGGTCTCCAAAACAAACTCGCGTTACACAATAACAAGATACGTTAAGTGGTAATAACAAGGCAATTAACACAACGATTTTACAGACTTTAAAAACTGCATTCCCGAGTCTATTATACCTTCACCCCTACATTGACTCTATGTAGGAATATCTACATAGACTCCATGTAGGGGTATCTACATTGACTCCATATATGGATATATACATAGACTCCATGTAGGTATATCTACAAAGACTCCATGCAGGGATATCTACATAGAGTCCATGTAGGGATATCTACATAGAGTCCATGTAGGGATATCTACATAGACTACATGTAGGAATATCTATATAAGCTCCATATAGGGATATCTACATAGACTCCATAAAGGGATATCTGCATAGACTCCATGTGTGGATATTTACTTAAACTCCATGTAGGGATATCTACATAGACTCCATGTAGGAATATCTACTAAGACTTCATGTATGGATATCTACATATAGTCAATGTAGGGATATTTACATAGACTTCATGTAGGGATATCTACATAAACTCCATGAAGGGATGTCTACATAGATTATATGTAGGGATATCTACATAAACTCCATATACAATGTAGGGATATCTACATATACGCAATGTAGGAATATCTATATTAACTACATGTAGGAATATCTACATAGACTTCATCTTTGGATATGATATCTACAGAGATTATATGTAAGAATATTTACATAGATTATTTGAAGGCATGAACGCTTTCTACATAATCACATTTTCCAGTTCATCGGTAACTAATTGAGTTAAAATTAAGAAGCAGGTCGCGGTTATAAGAAAAAAAGACTCTCGAAATATTTCTCAATTCCCTCGTTACACTTAATCTTAAAGTATACTAACGTTATCTATTGAAACAGGTATCATAAAAAAATATGTTAATAAGTTATTATCATAATATCATAATTATAATCGGGTTTCTTGAAAGAGGTTTTTACAACATGCTATAAATAGACACTTTTGGAAAACGTGTCCAATTATCGTCCTCTGTTCTCTAAACGTACTCTGCAATAATCGATAATAGGTGTTTATAAAATAATAAATAAAAAAGGTTTTACTGCTAATATAGTTGTATATGGCACCTGAAACCATTCATTGTGATGGCTTCCTTTTCAGGTCTGTAGTATAGCACTACATCGGAATATCTTCCAATGCTCAAGAGGATTGCCAAAAAACCATGGTCTAATTTCAACATTGAAGTCTCTCAGTTTGTATTCATAGCGCTTCATGTTGAATTTGCCTCTGTCCACATGGTATTCATATTTGATTAAAATACTAACTGAAAGAAGTTCAATGCTTATTTTTACATTAGATAATAATTTTGTTATAGAATCACAACATATTGTGCAATTATAATGAGTAAAGGATACCTTATCATCAAAGACGGGACAGCCATTTGAAAGATGGCTCTTCTATGATAACTGGCAAGACAATTGTGACGTCAAAATTATAATGCCTTCATAATAAGCGGATGACAGTTCATAGAATGATGAATGCAAACAGCGCTCGGCAAGGTTACATAGTTGGGCTGCAGCGAAAATGTAACTATAACCAAATATATAAATTTGTCGACAAATTGAAGTGATCCTTTTAAGAGAAAAAAACAAGCCAATCTAAATTATGAGAATCAAAAATCAGTGATGAGTATTTAAGAAAAAATCACATTCTGCACACATTTGAACAAACTATATTATCAGTAGTGATACGATACATACATGTTTTACATTCATTTACCAAATATCAATATACTCCAGCAGATTTAATGACCGTTTGTGTTAGTGTACTAGTACATGGAATTGTGTAGGTCTAAAACGCGAACGACACTCTGGCAACAAGCTTAACATATACTTTTAATAAAGATTTTTTGAGTGACTCTTTTAGAACTCTTTTACAACTAGTATCAGATACAAACTGATACGTTTTCGTTCTTCCACGTGTTTTTTATTATTCTAAAAATCCTATTACACATTGATAAATCAATCAATTACAAAGATGCGCTCTATCTCCTATGTAACTGTAACACAATGTTGAGCCATTTTCCCTCACGATTGGTATTTTATGAAAACATGTTGCTTTTTCAAAGTAAATTATCCTGTCAAAGTAAATTTGCTGAGTGAATTAGTGAATGACGTCTTTGCAGTTAACAGTTTACAACACTTTTTTTCTATATCAGCTGTGTACTGAGCGTGGACGCTTTGTTTTTGAATGTATGTTTTTCCGTACATCATTCTATAGCAATATTCAAAGCATTAAACTATCTTCCGGTGAAATATTTGGTCTATATACTTCTAGATGCCAGATCTTTACAATCTGCATGACGCGCCTTAGCAACGTTCTGGAATTTATGTACATGCTAGATTCTATAGAAAGACAGTTGAATGCTTATATTTACAGTATGAACTAATTTTGGGTGTCTCTGCATTAACGTGTTTAAGTTAGACCAAGCAAACCATTCATCAAAGGCGATATACTCCACAAGTGTTGTATTTGATCTATTAGGGAATTATGAATCTTATTGTTATATCCATAGATAAAAATCAACAGCAAATCAGTAAACAAAACAATAAACAGAATTTACATTAAACGAGTTAACATTTATACCACACAATGTGTAGTTTCAATTGATAAATATTATATATATATTGGAGTTGTATTCTTCTACGGAGACTGCCTTAAATTATTAAAATTTGAACACAACACGAGTTCAATGATTAATATTCCCAACAGTGAATAACGTTCCGTTAATAATACACTTACCATCACATCTTGTTCAGTGGTTGTTCATATGGAAGACATTATCATGTAGAAAATCCAATAATCCATTTTCACTATACTACATTGAACAGGGTCAGTAAAACATGGTGTATATCTATTGTTGTCTAGCAATGACGAAATATATGCGCATGTGCATTGATGAAATAGGTAGGTTTGAACATGTCTGTAAGTGTGTTTAATAGTTTAAATGCCCCAAGCCAGTATGTTTTAAGTGCATGTATAACAATGGTTATAAATAGAAAATATATGTTTATATAAAGATAAACACGATGATAATAAACTTGATAATTTATTTTACATCGATTTCGAAACAAATAAAATACCTTATACAAATAACTTTGAATGACCCGAATGTAAGCGGGTCATGGATTTTAAAGTGGAAGAAATTAAGAATATCCAAGAAAAAAAAATACGTGGTTGAGCAGATGATTCCCTGGCATTTCCATTTACAATGGAAGTTAACATTAAACTTGGTTAGGATAGTAGTCTATTTTTATAGAATGGTCCATTTGAGGACGGATCAGGTTAAAGATGGTCCACCGTTGACAAATGGTATTTTCTCACTTTCAATAACAGCAGCAGACGATTAAGTAGTCGGCGGTACTATATCCTATATGGAACGAAGTACTGATTGCGCATTCACCAAAGGCAAAATGAATTATTTTCATATATTTTTTTTTGTTATTTAGACATATATATATACACGATTAAATACTAATTATTGTTCAAATGATGAATATCATTTATGCTCCGTCGGCGGTGGAGCATCTTTAATATGATGGATGGAAGTCAGAGTACTCGGGGACACACCACCCGTCAGTGGTAAGTAGTGGGCAACTAACCCACCTGGGATTTAAACAAAGAGATGGAGCGCGTGTTCTAGTATATCGGAACATCTTTATCATGGCGATAAAAAGGTAGATTAAAAATGAAGAAGTCGAAAAAGAAATACACCAGAAAGTAGAGGTATCACTTTGGGTCGTTTTACGGCCACTCAGTGATAAGTCAAACATTTTGCATATAGATACCTTAGGATCAGCTGCATGCTGTATACTATTCATAATATCCATTTTTTTCTGGTCTCATGGTAATTCCAGAAGTCAAAAGGGTAGAAATTAACATGTTCATTATTTAAATCATAATTAATGAAATATAATATTAAAAATGCTATTCTTAGCAGTTTTTGTCAGCCAATCTTGGGGTTGTGAAGTTCAATTCAGAAAATATGGAATAAGTAGGTCACAGTGACCTAGTTTAGCATTATCTTTCGGAAATAAAAACTTGAAAAAAAAATGAAAATGAAAACTTGATATTGATCTTGACATGGACCTACTTCAGATGATTACATCCTAGTATCACATTGGCTGGGTCACGTGCATCAATTAGCTAGGTCATAGTTAATGAATGATACCATTTGTTTACGAAATTTTATTTGTTTGACCATGTTTAAAGCATTTATTTAAATATCTAAATTTTAAATCTTAATCCTATGGCTACTTAGATCAAAAATCTATTTTAAAAACTTTTCAAATATTTAGGGTGAGGTTAAGCATTATGTCACAATATATTTCAGATGAGTACATTCTTGTGTCACATATGCCGAGTCAGTTGCAGAAATTAGGTTATATTCATTGAATGGTATCGCCTGAAAATTATATATTTTCCATGTTTACAGCAAGTGTTCAAGTTATAAAAGTTCGTTTTATAATAAAATCCTTAAACACCAGCTAAATTGAAAGTATGATGTTATAATTATTACTGCTGCCCCATTGCATGACCGTAAAAGGCGCCTACATATGTATATCCGAGATCTCAATTCTAGATAAAAATATTTTGAATTTCCGTCTCAAATATCATAGAGGAGTCTTTTTGTCTCTCCTTAGGACTTTCCTGTCATAACAAACCAGTTCTTTCTTTCAAAAGGAATTGTTTCTAACAGTCAACACTAGATGTTAAATACATTGTACATAATATTTTTTTGCTAGAGCCACGAGATAAAGGTTCCGTATTTAGTTGCCTTAACCTATGCAACAATAGCATTGTGTTAAGTCTTTTTTGCCATTTTTTAATTTTTGATAATGGCGTATTTTCACATACCAGCTGCACACTTTCATCATTGTCAATTTTTCGCCGAACGTGCAACACTCAATACAAATAAAGTGTTATTTGATTCATGCGGAAATACTGTGTCTTTATACCATTATTATGTTCAGGAATAAAATAAAAAACAAACCAATGAACCAACACAAATAGACAATAGGATGTGACAATAAATGGGTTAGTATTTATATCACACAAAAAGGAGTTTGTTAACTATTAGATTTAAGCGCGTGAGAGATCTTGATGTTGGAAAAGCTGGAGACATCCAACGTGATTGAGGATATGACCCATGCCCTTTTTATATCAAATGGAAGTTGTAAGTTGATTTGGTCTGAGTGGTTACTATTTTATTGATCCGAGTATGAAGATGGAGATAAATAGATCATTCTGGGATACGCACAGCGGCCGTTTATAAAGTAAATGGTTTGCATGACGATATCTCACATTATTTGTATGGTTATATGCATGATACTATAACATAATTTATTCTTATCACAATGGCTACTGCAAAGATAGGGAATGTGTTATTCAGCAAATCTGATCAAAATTATTATCTTGGGTTCAAATACCATATATAGTAAGTAAGATTTTTCATGTTATTCTAGCTTTGCAACAGGTGGCCTACACAAGCACACACGTGATCGCTTGTTCCGATTTCAGAATCCAGTTTATTGTATCAGAGCAATGAAGGGGACGAGGGAGGTGTAATGATGAACAAATATCACCATCTGAACAGCTAGGTGCTGATCACCATTGAAATATTAACGTAGACCGTCCCTTCTGTGACGCCATACGTTTGTAATGTCGCTATCCGGATCCCGGCAAAGGTCTTTATAACTTGTTTAGGATATCCGCAAATATTTTGTGTGCAAGCTATTCGAATGTTTACTTGACGTGTACCAATCGTAATGTATGAACCGTGTGGTAATCAGTAAATATTATAGTATAATTCTTAAGATTCATTAATAAAATAAAACCCAAGAATGACATGGATTTACGGCACCCCAAATAAAAAGAAACTTAGCGTCAGTAGGCTAACAATTTCTTGTTATTTTCACCATCACAAACTCTGCAAAGTGTGAAAACTGATATATATGATAGTTCAGATCCATAAAAGCACTGCATACAATGGATGCCGTCCTTATATGACCCTGGTTGTTAATAGGACGTTAAAATATACAAACAAACATACCAATATCATATTGAATAGTGGTAAATGTCACATTAAATATCACACGTTTGTTAAATAACCACCACTGTCAGGGCCATATTTCAAACTTTCGGGTAATATCGGAAAATTGAGTTGCGTTACGTGACCGATATCGGTGATACCCGTATAGATCGGAACCTCCAGAGCCGTCCCACGTGGTCAATATCGGCAATACCCGTACATATCGGAATTGTTCGGATACTTCCGAGCTATTTTAAACAAAAAAAAAGGAAATTTAATTGTTTAGCAACTTTGCGAATACGGACTTTTCAAAAGTCGGTAAATACCGAACGTTTATGATTTAGAGAGGCGGATATGTAGAACGATTTAAATAATATTCTATGCCAAAGATACACCAAGTCAGAGACCACACAACTTTAACAACAGAATGGCCGTTATCATTTATAACTATGTCCGCAATACTATCTTGTTGCAGCATTGAACTTATTAGCACTGCATATCGATGCTAAAGGAAGTTTGTAATGTTTTGAATGCAAACATTCGAGTTTTCAGTTTCGATAGGTGAACCGTAGCATACCGGTATACTGATTTTCGTCTGGAAACACATAAAAATATGTATAGGAGAAACACCGAAAACTGTGGAATAGTCAAAATAATGAATTGTTCGAGGCCCTTAAAGCCGAAAACTATTCATTATCTTAACTATTCTACAGTTTGAGGTGTTGCTCATACTTTAAACATGGCACCGAAAGTCGCCGGTACTCTCCACTATTACATTGTACACTGAGTATTGTTTAACAATTCGACAGCTCCAGGTAAACCCCTACTACCTATTTAACCCTTGAGACCTATTCATGATTCATTTCATTACCTCACTCGGAAAACAAGAATCTTGATTTGCATGCTTTTTTTTCTTAAAGAACCATTCACGGGTACTATATGATACTCATACTGAAACAATTACTTAGTTTATTTTTTTTAGTTTTCACAATTCAACATGGAGGACCATAAATATATGGCTCTGTATGCAGATTTTGAACAAAGTAGTGATGATTTCTGGATATATATATTTTAAATGATATGGGCAAAAATCTTTTCCCGTGAAGCACAACCCTCAGAGGGATCTAATCAAAATTTACAAAAAAAAAAAAAAAAAAAAAAACAGCAAAATATTCCCATTTTTTAAATCATAATACTTACTACCGATACATATAGCAAAAAAAAAAGTGACATCGTGTTGCAAAAGAGTGTGTTTTTGAAAGTATTCTTTTTTTATTATTATCTTCATGAAAGGTGTTGGGATGTAAATAGATGCCATTTTTATGGAATATGAAGTGATTTGGATAACGAAATATGGAAAAATCATGTCAAGCATTGCATCTTCATTTCATTTTGGCAGATAATTCAGCATTTGTCTCATGGAATTTAATCTTAATCTTCTCCCCTTTGGATTTGTTATAGTGAATTTTTTTTCTGGATTGTGAATACAAAGTCTGTGAAAGAAATGATGAAATTTACTTTTGAATGAAGTGATGAACATTTTTATAAAAATCGGTATTATGAAAAGACATCACAACAACCTTGACAAGTACATGGGTTAATCTTTAATCCATCTCTCCCTGGATTTAGTGAATGAGGATGTATTTCTGACTACATGCTATGCTATGTTCACCGGTCTCTGTATTTACCGTCAACAGTGGAATAGTTACCTTTTCCCGTGGAATAGTCAAATATTTTGGTAATATACAGGTGTAAACCTTGTCAGGAAAAAGTGGATCGCATACAAAAGGCAAGTTTTAGACTCAGTTAAAGGACCTTTTTCAGCAATTTTTTTCTTATATAAATATAACTCCCTTTCATATTTCACAGACCTATTCGAAGGGGTTTCATTTCGGCCATACCACCAACACTCTTAATGCAATATAAACATAGTGAAAAGGTTTTAATGTCAGTATTTTTACTACTTCAGTTCTGATTAATTTTTAATATCTTTGCTATACAATATAGCCAGTCGGAAAATCGATTACACATGAGAAAATGCAGAAGTTGCCGCGCATGAAAACAAACAACGGAACACTGTCTACCGGAAATAGTGTAAATGGAAATCTTAAAGTGTATATCGAGAAGTAAAATGTTTAAGAAATATTGTATAAATGGCGTAAGAAAAGCTATTGTGGAACTATATTTTGTTTACTCTCTGACCTTGACAACATTTTCCGCCAAACTGATGTCAGCTGTTCTGGTATTCCATCAATTGACCAGCTATAACATAAATTGCATATTGTTGGAGAAAAATGTATGTTATTGTAACACTTAATTAACAGAAATGGTCTTTCAAAAATATAAATATAAGGAATTAACGAGTGTCCTCTAAAATATTTGTACAAAGATGTATATACACCTGTCCAGTAAACAACACAAAATAGCAATTATTCCTTAAGAGACCTGCATGCATCTTCTATTATGGTTGATTGTGGAGTAAAACGTTAACAATCAAACTTAATTTGTAGATAACATATATCGCCTTCGGGCTAGTCTGAAATACAATATCTGCCGATATACCCTCCACGCACTGTGCCATCTCATAACCATTTTAAAAATTACGTAAATGCACAGCCAAATGTTAAAAGGCTACGTCTATTGTAAAGATTACAGACAACTAAACAATAAACGTATCAACAAACCTTTAGACCGTCACTAATTACAGGTACCTTACACATACACCGTTATATAAATGACTATCGTTGAGAGTAGGACGATTTCTGCCTCATCATAAAACTAATGGAGAGTAGAACTGGCCTTATGCTGAACGTTTTATTTTGTTCCCCATAAAATACACAATGTCGCGTGTCTGATTTCCCTACAATACTTCATGTTATCCCACCTGCAACACAGACTGACTACTTACTAGCGCGTGCTATATCGGCTGGTTACGATATTAAATTAAAGGGACGGACAGGTAAAACGATAAGCACTCGTCGACATTTAAAATGCTCTATACTGATCATCATTAAGTTTTAATTTTCTGTTCTCCTTCCCCCAAGGATGCATTTCTAGCCAAATTTGGTTACAATCCATGCAGAACTCTAGGACAAGTAGCGATTTATAGGATTTACCTCTATTTCCCCTATTGGGCCCCATCCCTCTTGCCTCCAGGGGATCAGAGCCAAAATTTATACAAGTTCTGTTCCCCTTCCCCCAAGGATGTTTGTGGCTAAATTTGGTTACAATCTATGCAGAACTCTATGACAAGTAGCGATTTAAAGGAAATGTTGACGGACGGACGACGGACGCCGCGCCATGACATAAGCTCACCGGCCCTTCGGGCCAGGTGAGCTAAAAATAATAATAATAAGGACACCATTACCGTCAACATATGTACAATGTACATACTTCCCGGTAGTTATACATGTAACCATTGACTTTACTGTGATCAAATGTTAAAATGCATATACATGTACATGTATTCTACAACTTGTTGTTCGTGCATTATCTGAGCGTTGATTATATTTACATCTGTATGGTAGGATGCCTAAGCGATTAATTTTATTTGATTGTGAAAAAGGGACACTTCTTAATGAAAGACTGTATGGTTGCCATGCTACCAGTATTAATACTAAATATTTAGGAATAAACCACTGCAAGGACACTGGCGTTGCTTGTCAAAAGTAATTTCTTACATTAAAAGATCATGCTTGAAAGTAAATAACATAAAAACAGCTTATTAATTGATAAGAAAGGGTAGATCTATGTGACGTAACGTAATTCCCAGAACAGGATACAAACCTCTCGAACACATTGAAAAGGTGCAAGTCCGAAGTCACTTGCGCGGTTGAAAAATGCTTGTAAATTAAACATGACCTGCTGTACATGTATCTAAATCTATAATCTTCGTTTATTGCGCTTGGAAATATTTACATGAATTAGAGTACTGTCGAGTTTACTTTTGTAAATAGCGAGCGTATACATGTAATAAATATCGTTAAGTAGTACCGTAGTGTAGTAGTGCCATAAGATTGTGATTATATTACGTCGTTGCTATCCTTTTGGGACTTTGATATAAAATTCCAGAAATGTGAAGACTGCCCTGTTGTTTTTATTTCTACGCTACCCTCAAATAGAATTAGATGATTAAATAATGTCAGAATAATACCGACAACTGAAATACAGAAATGGAATGAACAGACGTAAAATTAGATTGATTAAATATGTTTAAAATCTCATTATTTTGTGTTTTTAGTGTCTAGAGTGTTGTTGCTATGGAGAGAAAATGGTTGCTATGGTGTAACTATGGGCTATAATATGGTTAAGTGTTATGAAACATGACATGGTTTCGATGATTTCTTATACACATCACAAAGTACTAACTTTCTTAAAGTTTCCACCTTAATCTACACGTTAGAAATTTTTAAAAGCAATTCAAGTGTCTGTTTTAGCATCAATACTGTATGCTCGTTGCCAGGCCTGTTGCTAGGCAACAACATAACAGAATGTATTGAAAGTGTGCATTTTATAATTCCCATATATTGATGTATATATAGTATCAAAATAAAGGCAATCTCTGTTGGGGCCAAAATTGACCTTTATTGCACCTACTCCTTTGATATTAACGATCGGCAATTTATGTTCTGTCATTTATCGACATTCATATATAGATAAATTTATAATATGCTAATGAATTAAGAATATCTTATTTTCTCTCATACCTATACGTGTAATACTGGCTGGTCTAGGGCAACATTTATGATCCTCGAGTAGAATATCACTATCTTTCATATTCACATAGTCTTATTATCTAGCATTTTTGATAATCGCCATTTTTTATATCTCGCCTACGCTAGAATTTGCTACATCAGTGATGAACTTTTATTAAATGCAAATGGTGGGTATACAATTATCTAAAACAAAATCCTAATGATAGACTACATATATGAAACACTTTAAAAATATATATTTTTTTAATGGATAAACATAATATTATCCTTGAATTTGAACAAAAAAATACAAGTTCCTGTATTTTTTATAACATATAATGGAGAAAGATCGTTGATAAAGACGGCAGTGACACCGTAAACAAGTGTTTAATTACATTTTCATTTCTGCTGAATGTTACATATTATCTGGAATGTTGTTTGATGGCATTTTAAAGGAAAACAAATGCGCCCTTTTTTACATTATATATTACCTACAAATCCCTACTACCCGGAATACACCTAACGACTGAAATCATTTGATACCTTAAATACATCAGATGACTCCAATGCTGGCCGGTCCCCTCATCAGGTAGGTCCTCCTTCCTTAGACGTTTCGGCGCTTTCCACGACGTCCTCCAGAGGTGCGCCGGCTGGGTTGATCAGGCCCAACCAGGGACCGGTCGGCTATCGCATCCGCTTGATGTTATTGCGGGTAGTTGTCTAATTTCTGCCTGTTCATCGCTACGGGCAACGATGTCTGTCCTTCTGCCATTCGTCACCTTGTGGCTAGCACTGTTGCTGGTGACCAATCCACTTCTCCTCCCTCTTCCTCCAGATCCAACCGGAAGCAACTTCTGCCTGCCTGCTAACTGCTGCTATCAGGTTCCTCCGGTCTGCTCCGGTTACCCCTAATAGACGTAGGGCTCTCCATAATGATTGGCCGGGGAAACCCCTACATCCGACCTCTATCGGTAAGCAACATGTCTTCCATCCTCGATATTGGCATTCTTCCACCAGCTGCTGGTATTTATGCTGCTTCCGTTCGTTGGCCTCCTCAATCCTGTCTTCCCATGGTACTGTTAGTTCCACCAAGACTACTTGCTTAGAGCTGCGGGACCATAACACAACATCGGGGCGGAGTGGTGTTGAAGCCACCTCTGCTGGGAAACCCATCCTCTGCTGGATGTCTGCCCTCATTTCCCAGTCTCTTGCTGTTGCGAGTATCCCACCAGCCTCTACATTTCCTGTAGCCCGGGATCCCGACTTCACAAATGTGACAAACTTTGGCCCTTTCGATATCGTCCGCTTTTTCCTCCTTGCACGGTCTAGACTTGCTGCTACCTCCTTGCGGACCTGGTCGTGGCGCCATGTGTATCTTCCATCTGAAAGTGCCACCTGGCATGATGTGAGGACATGTGCCAGGTTAGCTGGTTTCCTGCAAAGTACACACTCAGCATTGTCCTTGATTCCCCAGGTGAATAGGTTGGTAGGGCTTGGCAGTAAATCGTAGGTTGACTTCAGCAGGAAGCTAAGTCTGTGACCTTCCATCTTCCAGATATCATTCCAAGATACTTTCCTCTGCCTCACTCCCTCCCAGTGAGTCCAGCTGCCCTGCTGTCTCATGCTCACTGCCTTCACCTGCCTAGCCTCCTCATCCATCGATCTAATCTCTGCCTGGGCCATGTCCCTACGTGGCCGTTGGTTTGCACTTCCCCACCTTGGCCTTGTGATGGTCCCCAGACCAAGACGCCCTGATGCCACGGACCCTACGATATCACCATGCCGAAGTCTTGCCTCTGCTTCCTTCAAAGCCTGTTTAGCGTCCCACTTTCTTCCTGTTCGTGTAACGACCCTCGCTTCTATAACCTTGTCATCCGCACTGTCCCTCAACATGATGACTCGACGTACTTTGGTAACCTTGAACTCCTCCATTAACGATTTGAGCGGGAGTTGGAGTTTGGTCCCTGAGCTGTACAAGCCTACACTGCTGAAGCTGCGTGGAATGTTCAGCCATCTTCGAAGGTGTCCACTGATCATCCTCTCCATTGCCTCTACAGATGTAAGTGGTACTTCGTAGACAAGCAATGGCCACAAGAGTCTGGGTAGTACGCCATGCTGGTATATCCAGGCTTTGAATTTCCCTGGGAGTCCACTCTTTTCAACTGCCTTCATCCATACTTATGCCTGCTTCCTCATCTCCACTACACTGTTCCTGTCGTTGAGTGAACCATCAAACCACTTGCCAAGGCTCTTCACTGGCTTCTCTGTAACAGTTGGTATGTCCACTCCTCCGATATGAAACCTTTCCTCCTTCACCTTGCCTGCCTTAAGAACGAGACTCCGAGACTTGGCTTGTTTGAACCTCATGCGGGCCCAAGAAATCTGCTCTTCTAGCTCTCTCAGAGTCCACCTTCCTTCCACCACCGTCTTCGTCGTCACCGTAATATCGTCCATAAACGCTCTGGTTGGCGGTTGCCTGCTGCCTGTCGACAGGTACGGACCCCTATTCATCTTCTCAACAGCTTTGATGATTAAGTTCATCGCTGCTACAAAGAGTATGACTGATATCGTGCACCCAGTGACAATCCCGACCTCCAGTCTTTGCCAAGCTGTTGTGTAGTCTCCTACAGTGAAGCGCATCTGGAAACTGTCGAAATAATCTTTGAAAAGAATTCTGAATTTCTCGGGCACATGATACTTTTCCATCGTCATCTCTACTAGTTTGTGTGGTATGGTTGGCCAGGTCGAGCCAAAGTACCGCAACATTGCCTTTGTTCTCCCTTGCTTCTCTGATGATTTGGGTTAGTACGCTGGTGTGTTCCAGACATCCAGATACACCAGGGATGCCTCCCTTCTGCACTGAAATGTCTATGTATTTGTTGTCCAGCATGTACTTCGTCAATCGCCTCGCTAAGACGGCTAGCATGACATTTCCCTCCACATTCAGTAAAGATATGGTTCTGAACTGGCTGATGTCTTTGGAGTTATCTTCCTTGGGTATGAAGCACCCCTCTGCTCTGTTCCAGCTCTCCGCCAAACGCCCTCTCCTCCAAACCTTCCGAAGCAAAAGCCGTAATCTTCTCAGCAGTCTTGGGCAGTTCTTGTAAACCCTATATGGTACTCCGTTGGGTCCAGGTGCTGATCCTGCTCGTGCCTTCTTGATAATTTCATGAACCTCAGAAAGCTTCGGCTCGCTCTCGTCAAATGCCTCTGTTGGCTCTTTGACCTCCCTTATCTTGGTGTTCTCTGCCAGATCTTCTGCTCTCCTAGGATCACTGTGGGTCTTCCTTAGGTGCTCCTCCACTTCCTCCTTGGAGCTTACCAACTTCCCTGAGCCCTTGCTCCCGAAGAGCTTCTTCACGAACTGGAAAGGGTTTGTCACAAAACTTGCCCTCTTCCTGCTTCTCTCTTTCCGATTCCTTCTATTGGTTTCTGCTCTTCTCAGTGTCTTCAGTCTTTCCCTGAGACCGTGCGTCAGTTCTATGATAGGTTGTTTCTGGACGTCTGATGCTTCCCTGAATTGTTTCTTCAGTGCTCTCAGTTCCCTTCTGATGTTACCAATTTCCTTCTCTCTTCTATTTTCCCGGGTGTTTCCGCCTCTTATTTCCGTTTCCTCAGTTCCAAATCTCTCTATTCCCATGCTGTATATGCATGTGGCCATTCCTTTAACCTTCCTATCAATATTTCCAGCTAACATTGCCACAGGGATGTTGTCGACGTCCTCATCAAACTGCTGCCATACTACCTTGTTGAAACTCCCAGGCCATTTTACACGTTTTCTTCTCTCCTCTCCTTGCCCTATCTGATCCTCCGCCGATTCCCTCTGAGAGTCTACCTCTCCGCCTTGCTCCTCTCCCCCCTCTGGTGCATGGAGATTGTGGTTACTGTGGTTGTTTCCCGGAACCTCCTCCTCCTCCGTCTCACCAGATTGCGCTGCGCGTTGCGCCAGGTTGAGAATAGGAGCGCAGCCCATCTTTGTGCGGTGGATCTTCAAACCTCTTTCGTTCTTACAGGTCTTTCCGCAACTACATATGCTCCCCCTTCTTCCGTTGATCGGTCTGATGTCCGTATTCCGTTCCGGTGTCGTTTCCAATATCTGTCCGATGGGTCGCTCATCCTCCCCCACTCTCGTGCGACCCCGGGGGTGTCTTAATATGTATCTCTCCATTGCGATTTCATGGGTTTCTCCTCACGGAGAATGCGCTTCGGCGTGCCAAGCCTAACGCCCCGTTGCTGGTATCTCCCAACTGTCTCCTGTCTCTCCAGGTTGTCACTGTCCTATTCACAGCTGTCAACTAGTCTTTCCTAGTCGTCACTGGAATTCCAGAATGTAGATACCTTAAATACATCAGATGACTCCAATGCTGGCCGGTCCCCTCATCAGGTAGGTCCTCCTTCCTTAGACGTTTCGGCGCTTTCCACGACGTCCTCCAGAGGTGCGCCGGCTGGGTTGATCAGGCCCAACCAGGGACCGGTCGGCTATCGCATCCGCTTGATGTTATTGCGGGTAATTGTCTAATTTCTGCCTGTTCATCGCTACGGGCAGCGATGTCTGTCCTTCTGCCATTCGTCACCTTGTGGCTAGCACTGTTGCTGGTGACCAATCCACTTCTCCTCCCTCTTCCTCCAGATCCAACTGAAAGCAAGTTCTGCCTGCCTGCTAACTGCTGCTATCAGGTTCCTCCGGTCTGCTCCGGTTACCCCTAATAGACGTAGGGCTCTCCATAATGATTGGCCGGGGAAACCCCTACATCCGACCTCTATCGGTAAGCACCATGTCTTCCATCCTCGATGTTGGCATTCTTCCACCAGCTGCTGGTATTTATGCTGCTTCCGTTCGTTGGCCTCCTCCATCCTGTCTTCCCATGGTACTGTTAGTTCCACCAAGACTACTTGCTTAGAGCTGCGGGACCATAACACAACATCGGGGCGGAGTGGTGTTGAAGCCACCTCTGCTGGGAAACCCATCCTCTGCTGGATGTCTGCCCTCATTTCCCAGTCTCTTGCTGTTGCGAGTATCCCACCAGCCTCTACGTTTCCTGTAGCCCAGGTTCCCGACTTCACAAATGTGACAAACTTTGGCCCTTTCGATATCGTCCGCTATTTCCTCCTTGCACGGTCTAGACTTGCTGCTACCTCATTGAGGACCTAGTCGTGGCGCCATGTGTATCTTCCATCTGAAAGTGCCACCTGGCATGAGGTGAGGACATGTGTACATGCTTGTATTGTGGTAACACACGAATATTTCCATTTTAAATGTTTAGTACAATATGTTGAATGCATGCACGTATCAATAGACCTTTAACAGCCATGTTTATGTAAATTGAATATCATAGTTATAGATTGCGTAGTGCAGCGTTTGAATTTATAATATAAATACCACTGTTCCGTAGTGAATCATGGTATACCCCATAAAACCTGCCCGGATGTCTGATTTCGTTATAATCACATACCTTATTGCTTATTTAAGGTTCTTAGTCATAATGTGTCTGTCAAATTAAAGGGAACAGGATATATTGATAAAAAATACACGTTAATTTAACTACTCTGTACTGCATTAAAGTGTTGAAAGAATATAAACGATGACATCTTACTCAATATCAAGTATTAATTGCAATTTTTTAGTTGAATTAAGTAATTATAGACATTTAGGACTGCACATCCTTATATTGTATCAATATCAACATGTACTGTTAAAAAGTAAAAACGTAAATCATTATCTAGATAGGTTTTTTATCGGGGCGTTAATTAGGTGGAAATATTATACTTATATACAATATTATGCAATATGCAGAATAAAATGATCAATCTGGAATGTTACTTACGATAGTTTTTTTTAAATGTTCAATGTTTTAATTTAGGAAAAGATTTGTATAGGCTTCGCCTGTTGTCCAATCCAATTGTTAATACTTTATTATTTTATGATTTATTTTATAGTTATGTTTATATTTCTTGTATTACCAATGCAATATGAGATGAAAAAAAAACGAGTTTTTGAAAAACTGGCTCGGCTCGACTGGTTTATTAATCGATTAAAAATTATACGTAATAATACGTGTATATTTTCATAGTTATTATGGCTGTATAGCTGCTATTATTCAGGATTTAATTCTCGAACAATATTTATCTAATGTGTACATAAATGCATATATTTTATTTTGAGTATAATTTACAAAGTACATGTATTGTATACAAAACAGTATTGCATACATGTATATATATGCAAACACACATGTATATATATTATTCATGTAATTCCAAAGATTCAAATCACTCTTGTATTAAATTACTTGTAATCAAATGATAACAAAGATTACTTTCTTTCTACTTGTATATATACGTTCAGTATTGACCTCAAATACCCCACCAATCTGCTAGTGGCACGTGATATACAGCCATCGCCCCTCCCCCAATTAGTTACACATGACTCCGGTAGGAAACCATGTCATTTAAGGGAGATTGGAAATAACGGGGGTTGAAACATCGTGACATTGGAAAGCATCGAAGTGAGTCTTCAATTTGTCTGATTACCCAGATACGATTATACGGACAAATTTTACTGATTTGGGCTTTACACAAAAGTGTTTACAGAGCTTTAAACAGTCACTGATTATAAACATTGTATTGTAAATAAAAATACAATATTTTTATATGGCTACTGATTAATTCCAGAAGCGTGTTGTTGAGCCCCAGTAAAATGCATACGTTTTCCTGTATGATGTCGCCACAGTAGTTCATGTTATCTAACCTGTAACCCAAACTGACTACTTGGTAATATAACACACGTTACCTGTCGTTTCCGACTCCACATGATGGTTATATACTAAACCTACCAAAGTAAAGGGACGGATTGGTGTAGTGATAAACAATCGACGCCATTTAAAGTTCCATGTACTTCACTAATGTGTTAAAGCTATCAATCTACCTGTAATCTAGCCTGGCTACTCTATCGCACACGACACCGTTTGTTTTCATATAATGGTTGTATCGCACACGTCCTTTTAAAGGGACGGGGAAATGTAACGATATACACTCACGTACATTTACACTGCTGCCACTTAGGCCTAATCATAAGGAAAATGTTTCAACGAAATACGACGGTATCTCAGTGTCAATTTCGATTGTTAAACGCATCTGTATATATATGTTAAAAGTAAGTTTTTGTTCAACTATGTAGTTTTGTGACTTTATATACTGATTATTATATACTGATTAATAAATACTAATTACTATACACTGATTGCATTATTCTGATTACTTTATACTGTTTACTTTATACTGATTACTTTATACTGGTTACTATATACTGACTACAATATACTGATTACTATATAATAATCACATTATACTGTTTACTTTATACTGATTACTTTATACTGTTTACTTTATACTGATTACTTTATACTGTTTACTTTATACTGATTACTATATACTGTTTACTTTATACTGATTACTATATACTGTTTACTTTATACTGGTTACTTTATACTGATTACTGTATACTGTTTACTATATACTGATTACTATATACTGTTTACTTTATACTGGTTACTTTATACTGATTACTGTATACTGTTTACTATATACTGATTACTATATACTGATTACTTTATACTGATTACTATATACTAATTACTTTATACTGTTTACTACATACTGATTACTTTATACTGATTACTGTATACTGACTACAATATAATGCTTACTATATATTAATCACATTATACTGTTTACTTCATACTGATTACTTCATATTGTTTACTATATACTGATTACTATATACTGATTACTTTATACTAATTATTATTTACTAATTAATATATACAAATTACTTTATACTGATTACTACATACTGATTACTATATACTGATTATTATATACCGATTGCTTTATACCGATTACTACATACCGATTACTACATACTGATTACCTTATACTGATTATTATATACTGATTACTTTATACTGTTGACTTTATACTGATTACTTTATACTGTTTACTATATACTGTTTACTTGATACTGATTACTATATACTTTTTACTTTATACTGGTTACTTTATACTGATTACTGTATACTGTTTACTATATACTGATTACTATATACTGATTACTTTATACTGATTACTACATACTGATTACTATATACTGATTATTATATACCGATTATTATATACTAATTACTTTATACTGTTTACTTTATACTGTTTACTATATACTGTTTACTTTATACTGATTACTATATACTGTTTACTATATACCGATTAATATATACTGATTACTTTATACTGATTATTATATACTGATTACTTTATAATGATTGCTTTATACTGATTACTACATACTGTGCTGATAACTTTATACGGATTACTATATACTTATTACTTTATACTGATTATTATATACTGTTTACTTTATACTGATTACTTTATACTGATTACTTTATACTGATTACTATATACTGATTACTTTATACTGTTTACTTTATACTGATTACTTTATACTGATTAATTTATACTGATTACTTTATACTGATTACTTTATACTGATTACGATATACTGATGACTTTATACTGATAACTACATACTGTTTACTATATACCATTTACTATATACTGTTTACTATATACTGTTTACTTTATATTGATTACTTTATACTGGATAATATATACTGTTTACTTTATACTGATTATTATATATTGTTTACTTTATACTGATTACTATATACTGATTTCTATATACTGATTAATAAATACTGTTTAATTTATACTCATCATTTTATACTGATTACGTTATACTGATTACTTTATACTGTTTGATATATACTGATTACCTTATACTGATTACTATATAATGATTAGTATATACTGATAACTATATATTGATTATTATATATTTATCACTATATACTGACTACTATATACTGATTATTATATATTGATTAGTATATACTGATTACTATATACTGATTACTATATACTGATTACTTTATACTGATTATCATATACTGTTTACTATATACTGATAACTTTATACTGGTTACTTTATACTGATTACTTTATTTTGTTTACTATATACTGATCACTTTATACTGATTTCAATATACTGATTATTATATAATGTTTACTTTATACTGAATACTATATACTTATTACTTTATACTGTTAACTTTGTACTGGTTACTATATACTGACTACTATATACCGATTATTATATATTGATTAGTATATACTGATTACTATATACTGATTACTATATAATGATTGCTTTATACTGATTATCATATAATGTTTACTATATACTGATAACTTTATACTGATTACGTTATTCTGTTTACTATATACTGATCACTTTATACTGATTATTATATACTGATTATTATATATTGTTTACTTTATACTGATTACTTTTTACTGATTACTATATACTGGTTACTTTATCTTTATTGCTTTTTACTGATTACTTTATACTGATTACTATATACTGAATTAAGGAATATATGTTTATTTTGTTGATGTTATGAGGGTATTATGGTAATGGAGCACGTGTAAAATATGTAACCCCGGCAAGCCGGGTTACATAAAATTTACACGGGCTCCATTATCATTATACCCTCATAACCTCATCAAAATAAACATCTATTCCTTATATTTACAGTTTTTTTAAGTAAATGATTATTACTTTTTCTCGCGGCAATTGCATATTTTTCATTAAAATACCCATATTTTTTCCTCTCCCGTCATCGTCAACGAATTCGATTGAACACCTGATTGGAATCGAGTTATTCATATGTTCCCGCCAAAAGTGGGGTCATGACCACACGTTGCTACGCCATCGACTATTCACGCAACAATAGAATCGCCGCGCGTGTTGTGCTAACATCATACACTGATAATGATAATACTAGAAAGCATGGTTATTGAGTCCATGTCAGTGCAAACTATAAATATTACTATATACTGATTACTTCATACTGATCACTATATACTGATCACTTTATACTGATTACTTTATGAAATGTTCCAAATAAATTATCTAACAAAAAAAATGCTGCATTTCTGTTTTATTTGCAGCTTAGAGTTTAGGCAACCACGTTTGCAATTTTATTCGGTGTAGCCTTTGTTGTTTACCATTCTTTATTGAAGGACTAAGAAAGCTCGTTGCTACGCAGTTCAAATCAGACTCCAGCTTGTACAATATTTATAGTTGACATACTTGGTAATGAGCAACAAAACGGAAATTTCTAATTGACCTACACTAGCTGATAATATCATCGGCTAGCCAAGCTCCATTATCAAATATCTGTCTACCAACAGTTAGGGGAAGGCAAAGGTCAAACGGAATCTGTTTAGACCACCTTTATGAGAAGAGGAGTTGCCAGCTAATCAATTCTTAATTTAGATTTGTATATTGCGTTCAAATAGTTAGAGAGACGCTTTATTTATTTATAAATGTTTCACATCATAATGTATGGGGGTGTACATTGCAACTTACTCATACCTGATCTCTGACCAAATAAAGTTGCAATGAATCACGAGCATAAACAATTGCTATGCATGAAATAGTTTAAACGTTATGTCATTAATATAATTCTTAAAGAGAAAAAATATCGTATTATACATGTACATGGGCATAATCACATTTTAGCAGCACCAAATCGATTTTTAACAAGTGAGGGCAATGATAAATTAGTCGATTGATATATATTGTTGATTTTGTATACTTGTAGAACAGGGAATTTGCGCGCGGAATCCATGATTAAGCGCATGATATACTGCACGAAACATAATTAGTACTAAGGGTGTACAATGCATGGCATGTATAACGAGAAAACGGTTTGGATATATACTTATAGAACAGAAAATCGCTTTTATAGATATTAGGAAGAAACTTAATGGTTTGTATACATACATACTAGGAAGAAATTATATAGTTTGTATACAGTCTAAGAGATATACTATATAGTTTGTTTACAACATATATGGCCTTTACACAAACAACCTATGGAGAACATATATGGTTTCTTCTACTGACTTAGGGATAAGATATATTAGGCCATGGATTAGGAGGGTCCCACATGCACCCTCCTACCCTCCCCCACCATTCTCCGAACCAATATTTTTCTTAAGCCTTATGACCCACTGATTACAAATTAAAAGGTTAACATTGCGTAAGTTGGGATGAACTTCCGGTCATGGTGTCATCAAGATGGTCATAATATTGACATTTTTCAACCAAAGCAGACAAATGAGGTATCAAAATCACGACAATAGCGCAACAAATACATATCAGGACCAAATAATCAAATATATGTAGTGATTTATATTCATTGTTTAGTGAAATTCTAGATGGCGCCCATCTTGATGACGTCATAACCGGAAGTTCATCCCAACTTATGTAATGTTAACATTTTGATTTGTGATCAGCGGGTTATCAGTGTTAAGAAAAAGAGTTTTTTTTGGGAGGGGGTGCATGTGGGACCCTCCTAGCCCATGGCCTGTACGGTTTGTATACAGACTTATTGAGGAAACATATAGTTTGTTTTTGTATACGGACTTAAAAGAATGAGTTAGCGCTAGTGCATTCTGATTATGCTGACAGGGACCTAACGATTTTTTAGGGTCATCTTGTGATGAATCAAAGATGTTTTACCATGGACCTATTAAGGTGCTGCCAGGAACCTACGTAGTGGTAAAAAGGACTTCGCACTGGTGATGTCAGTTACATGTGTTACCAAGGACATACATGTCGTGCTGTCAAGGACATATTGGTGACCTTTTGGAACCTTCTAGCTATAAGGCTGGAAAGGTCAATCGCGAGATTATCCGAGATCTTACGTGACTTCGAGTTCTGGATACAAACAAACCAGACACGTGACATCACAACTTGACAGTTGGCAGTGCGGTTGGCAGGAACTTTATGTATCCTCTTATCAATGGCTTTCTCCATTCTATATTGGCTGAATTTTGTGTCGGGTACCAAAAAACTTCATCAGAAGTCCGAGATAGCCGTTCAATCCGATCATGTGCTTAAATTCTCGTATGACCGGGAAAATTTCTACGTACAGGGTCGGGTGCAAGCGAGCATGAGAGACAGGAGTTATCACGTTAACGTAAGTCAATGTTACCTATTAGATCACCCAATAATACTATCACAGTTTTTATTATATTGAACTTTAATCATTGCTGGTATTTTCGGATGTTAATAGCTGGATTTCATAGTAGTTACATGATCTTACAGAAGCTGGGTGTAATGTAGGCTTACACGTCAAAGATAAAGCTGGTGATATGAATTGGTCAAAATATTTTCAATATGTTGCAAGAAAATGGGGATATGCTCCTCAATATATAAATATAAAGAACAGTAGAACTTAATAAATAGGTCTACGTCCTGATAAACATATGAAATATACATGTGCATATGCATGTACTGTAGGCTATACAGTATTAATGTTATACGTATGCTAACCATGCATAAACTATAATCGGTCACAAACACTTTATTCTAGGTTACACTTGGAGATAATCACACTGTTGCTGACAGCATGTGCGATTGTGTGAATGGCAAAGACAAGTGTCACCACAAAGCTTCCCTTCTGTTATATGGGTAATGAAAAATTTAGATTATTATTGCAATATTGAAGACATGCAACTTCATAAATTGTTAGTGTGCTTGTGTGTTATGGATATACAAATATTCACACGATGTACTGTTTTGTGTAACTGTCATGTATAATCAAAACGTGTACATGTCATTATAAGCTATTGATCATTTTCGAACTCTGGTGTCACTGGTCGAGATAAATTTGGGTTGATTACTTTGTATGTATTGTAAAAAAAATATATACATGTATACTAAATACAAGGATATGCTTTTATATACATATGTAGAGTGGAAATTTTACAGCTTCAGTAAGATAATTTTATATAAGCGTTATAGAACAGTTGTAATTCATGCAGATAATTTAAAAACTTACAGAATTGATAAAAAATACATACATGCATGTATATTTATTGCAGGTATAAGAATGTTAGTAAAACGGATGTCAGGGCGTCCTGGATACAGCATCCTAAGAGTGCCCCACCCAGGAAAACTCTGACAATGGAGGAACTTTTCCCAACTCCGGCCAAACTAGCCAATTACAGGTATACATAAGTTAATATGTACATGTAGGTAGATTGATGGATAACATTAACCTAATTTTAGTACACATTTTTACACTCATCCTATTATATGCATGCTCATGCAGTCATTAAAAAGGAAATATCTGTATCTCGATACATACATACAGGAATTAAGGCATGAGTATGTCTTACTGCAACTCTCTGGTTTGTATCACTCAATAGGAAATTAAAATCAATATAACATTACATCACACTATATAGATATAAATGAAACATTACAGTTATTGTGTGCATTGCATAATTCTTCTATCAGGGCTATCTCAAAAACAGTTGAAAAGGAAGACGTTGCATTTCTATGTGGAAAATTGAGAGAACTGGGTCAATTTTCAGGTCACTTTATTAAGTGGTTAAACATGTTCATTCATTATATTTTTCTTTCATTTTTTTTTTTTTTTTTTTTTTTTTTTTTGTTATTTTAAATTAAATTTTATATGTTGTTGTGTAATGCAGTTGGTGTATTATTGTTAAAGTGTATGGGGTAATATTGATTTAATATTTCCCATTACTGCATACATGCATGTATAATATGATATTTATCATACAACATATACACACACACTTCTCAATTGAGGGAGAATGACTTGTACAGTTCCCGTTTCACTGTTCTGTTAATTTTTTCCAGTTTTATCAACAAATTTATGTTCCTGGTATATGGTTGTTTAATTTCATTTGAAGAGTCAGAAAAGAGCTCGAGCATACAATATAAAAGATGCTTGAAAGTTTATTTTCTGCCAAACTTTACAAGAAACAGGAAACATAGTAATGAAAAGACAAAAGGTTATCAATTTAATAAAGTACCATATTCGCCATAATTAGTGCCCCTCTCCCAATAAGTGACACTCCCTTTTTCCGAAGTTGAGGTTGTATAAACAATATATATTTTTTATAATGTGTGATGCTTCTGACATCAGCACATTGTATTCCATTTGAACTTAAGTGTTTCACATTGGAATCACAACATCATAATGCATCTCAAATAATAAAAGGCATATGCATAAGTACTGTAACAGATTAATGCAATATGTGTCATGAGTACAGACAGAGTTTAAATATGGCTGACGTGTTTATCTTTTGGTTCATTATATATCTATATATTAATACTGTAAGCGCCCCTTTGTTACCAGTTTTTAAGCACCCTAGGCACTTATTACGCTAAATATGGTACGTATCTTTTTATCACTACTTTTAAGACATGTCATAATTATAAAATATTTGAAAGTATTTAAATATTACATTAAATTTTAATGTAATATTTGAAGTTTTTCTCATTCATATAGAGATAATGAAGACAGAAAGTTTTAATTGATGCATTTCATAGTAAGTAATTATAGATTATTATAAAAAAAATTCAGCAATGCACTGGATTATCTCTGATGAGCCACCTGCCCCCAAACTGTCTATTCCCTGTATTGAGGATCTTTTGCTGACCCAGGACTATGCCAGTGCAATTGATAAGATCGGCTGGTTGAAATCAAAGCTTGTTGTTTCCCAGGACCAGATAAAGCAGGTTTGAAACAATATAGGATAACAAACACTTATAGTTACCTAATTACCTAATAGATAGGATTGAAATATAACTGTGGTATATAACAAAACAAATTTATGATTAGCATTTTAAACATCTGATGAATTAAGAATTGAATATACACAATGTAATGAATGTATGACGAAGTATTTTCAAAAACTAAAAATATCATAGGATAATTATGTAATTAGAAGATAAAAGATGCTTCCAGTTTAATTATACAAATGTAGACATTTCCAATAAAGCATTTGTTTTGTACATGTAAAAATCTCATCAAAGACAGAGGAAAGTTTCGTCAGGCTATAAACTTGCTTTCTTAACAAAGATTTAAGGCAAAGATAAAACCAAGTTTACATTTTCTTTAAATTACAGGTAGCAGCAGTTACAGAAGGCCAAAGGAATAACCATCTTTGGTCTCTTGCCAGAAAACATCGACTGACTGCTTCTAACTTTGGAGTAGCACTGGCTTCCTGGAGAAATAGGTTGGTGTGATAATTTTGGTCAAACGTTTATGCAGAATGATTATAATTAGAAGGAAATGCACTGAAATGAATAGCTTTGTCATACCTATACAAAATGCCTATATAAATATGATATGATACTGTAATATAAAAGACAGACTGAGAAAGATTTTTTTATTCCTCTTTTTTTTATCTTTTCTTCTTTTTTTCAGATTTCCACCATCACTGTTCAAACAACTGTTGTCTTCATATAACCTTACTACCAAGGACGCTATTATTTGGGGCACAACTAATGAAAAAGTTGCCAAGGAAAGGTACTGTTCCTTTGGAGATGCAGTTGTTAAGGACACAGGTAAGTAAAAAAAATGTTATCAAATTGAAGTGTAAGTAAAAAGAATTATCAGATTTAATTGGACTTGTAATACAATATTTTCATGAATTCCAGCCATAGGGATTTAAAAAAAAACTTTGGTTTGTTGCATTGACTTTGGTGGGCCACTGCAGAATTATGAAATACATATATAAAAAAAATATTTGTCACATTTTTTATTAAAATGGATCTATAATAAAATCACATTTTCCTTTTTGACAATTCTTTTGCTTGTAGCAAAAGCTCCTGAAGGACACTATACATGTATATACCATATACAGTACTTAGCAGAAATTATTTATATTTCATATTGTTGTAGAAACTGCATGCCTTCTAGGTTTATTCAATCTATCTCTCTGATTTATTCTTAACATACATTCTACATTTGTATATTTTAGGTATTTGGCTAGATGACAGTGGTGTTCTTGGAGCAAGCCCTGATGGTATCATCTGCCGTCCAGTATCCCATAATTACCATCACCAGGTTGCTGAACTGGGCAGTGCTGTGAATTCTCGAGAACAATTTAATTTCCACACATATTGCATTATGTTTTATCATTTATATTGGAATATATTGTATATATGATCCTTAAAAAGTATGCTTTGTGTAGTTATGCATTAGTAATTAATTTTTTTCTTTTAAAGAAATCCAAGAATATGATGGACGATCGCGGTATAAATTAAAAGAAGACCACCCATACTACGATCAGATTCAAGGACAACTCCATATATTGAGAAAGTCTGCCTGTGACTTCGTGGTGTGGACATTAAAAGACATCGCAATCATTAGGGTTATGCAGGATGACTCCTGGTCTCCAAACATGGAGAAACTTTTGGAATTTTACTTCGGAGTCATCATTCCATTTATTCAAAAATAAGTACAGAAACATACATAGAGGATCTTACATGAGTGGCGATGTAATGTGAATTAAATTTATTAAAGAAGTTCAATAATTTGATATGCCACAAACCTTTTGGCGAGTGGAATATCAAATTACTTAACCAGTTTGATAAATTTCATAAAGTAGCCGCGAGTGCAAGATTCTATATTTATCACATAACTCATTGGCCTGTCCAGCGTGTTATACTGCCATGAAATAATATATCTTCAGACAATTGTAATGATGTCGCATGTAGTTTTGACGTCATAGTCTACCGTATATACATGTATGATGTCACATGATTGTCTCAGTAGATGCAAACATCAAATCTGATATTTCTATTGTTAAAAGTTATGTGATACAGTCTTACACTCGTGATTATGTAACAAATCAAACAAATGTATTATCAAACAAATTCCTCTATTTATCACATAACTTGTTTTTTTATGGAAATGTAGACAAAACTCTCAATTTCGTTTCTAGATAAGCATGATGAAATCACACTCAGATTTGATGTTTCTATCTACCGAAACAATTGTCATATTTTGATCATATTATTAGTTATCACATTGCATAGTGGAAATCACATAGAAAGTTGTAGCTTATATATAATTACTGGTGTGTGAAAGTGCAGTTTTCTGCAATTTCAGCTATCATTGGTTCTTGGAAATTGACCAGCATTGAGCAAACCTGAAAGACCTTAGTACTGATATGGCGAAATTGTTGGGGGATGTGTGAGAGGATTTCAAAATTCTTAATCCTCTCATTCATTCTCTCAACATGTATCCTAGATCTTGCTATTTTCCTGCACATTTGAACCTCTGCAGGGGTGTACTGGTCTTTGTCTTTCAAAAAAGGTGGTATATTTAGATGCACACCTTGAGGGAGCAGGGAGTAGATTGTAAAGCCCTTATCTGCCAGTATCATATCACCTGGAGATAACTCAGATAGCATATTGCTATGCTCGACAATGGCAACATCTGATGTACTTCCAGGGTATAGTTTACTGACATAAACAACAGCACCATTTGGGGCAACACCTGTAACAGACTTCACTGTGTGCCTATTCTTATATGCACTGTATGTCTGTGCTTGGGCCTTCATGTCCTGTCCTGGTACATCTTGCGACACTTCTGTAGTATCGATGACCAGTCGACAGGAACTGAAGTCCCCAAAGCTAGCAGGCATAGAGGCTTTACAGTTAATCAAAGATGGAATATTACCTTCCATCATTCCCTCAAAAAAAACTTCATGTAGTGCAAATATGTGAGTAATTACAATGTTGTGTACAGTAGCTTTGCTTGTGCAAAAGCGCTCAGCTAGGTCAAGAAGGGGGCTGTTCATATTTAGCTTCATGAGGCACATGAGTAGCTGGTCTTCCCTTAAAATCAAACTTGGTGTCCATCCATCGACATAGTTCAGGGGGAACTTTTGAGGGTGGCGTCAATAATAAGGAACTTCTCTGCTTTGAGGGATGTATACATCAGCATCTATAGATAACATGCAAAAACCTTCTAAGAATTTCGACTTGATTTTTTTATATAAAATTCATTTTTTTCAATATTTCACTTCCAAAATTAATTCAGTTCAAGGAAGTTAATTGTTTTTTTAATTACCTTGCTTTCAGATTCAATGATCTGGTTAATAGTTAAAGGGTGTTTCTTGGCTTTCAACTCTGTAATTTCACTCTCCAAATTTCCAATATGAAGTTTGAGTTCCTGAATCAAAGCCACATCAAAATTTCAAATAAATAATGTGATATAATAATTTACAAGGTTTTTACAAATAGATTATCTGAGACGGTAGTTATTATCTTGTGATATTTGTACATACCTTAGATTTTTTTTACTATACATAGTTATATCTAATGCTTGCAAAGCTGATAAATTGAAGAATAAAGTTTTTTAAGGTTCCCTGCTTGAGGTTTTTTTCGTTGTTTATATTTCGTCGCTAACATTACTATAATATTATCATGAACAAATTGTCACTAAGTTTTCATTATGAACCTGCTTCTGAACTGAAAACTAAAAAGATATATTGATCGACATGATATTATAGCAAAGGAAAAAAGTTTGATAAACAAACAATTTGTCAAACTGTTTACATTGATGTCTTTGATGAGGGATGAATAAGATCTGTGGTACCCATGATTCTAAGAAACACACCCTTCAAGCTCAGTATTATTTGAGCTGAATGGACACAAGCTGCCTAAGTCACTTTGAGTCTCGGCAGGAGCAGTGCAAGCAGATCTAGATTGTGTGGAGATTGCATCTCTTTTTCGTGATTTCCTATATGACAGACACATAATATTAATTTAATACATGTTTTTTTATTTACTTGAAATCAAATAATTTTCTTCTAATTTATCCTTATATCAAAACTTTTGAGACTTTTCATTCATTTTTGTCTGTTTTTAAGGCAATACTTATGTTAATGATCCCTTGTACGTACGTTTGTAGATTACCAGTATAATCTACTTGCATAAAATCTAATAACATTTATATTTTAATTTCTGTTTGTATTTTTTTATTTACATGAAGCTTATGTATAAAACCATGTTTTGATACCTTGAAATAGTGTTAGGATCACCAAAGTCGAAATATTCTCATTGATTCCAAGGGAATATTGTAGGCCCATTTTCCTTCTTGCCGTCTTTGAAGTGACAACTACATATTCTGTCTGCTGCTGTCACGTTTCTATCTTTCCTTCTGAAAGAGTTTTAACATTCATCATGGTTTAAATACTAGTTTTTTTTAATTTCAAATATGCCAGTTGGAGCGTAAGTTTGATTTTAGCAACAACTGCCTACTAAAAACTATATTTATATAGATACGACCCGATGTATCGTAATGCTACTCGAATGTCTTACACCACTATCTTTTACATGCATGCAGGGACAAACACTTGTCAACTGTACGAAACCACGCTAAATAGAATCATTCTGTATATAATTTGATTAAATTAGCCACAAGAGGTTACTAAGATCGTCTGAATCGATCGGAAATAGTGTCGTGCCGGCGGAGTAACACTACGTACGTTAGCTTGAGACAAACTAACAAAGTCTGTTTACACGTATAGCTTCATGCACTATGTAGGTCAACTGATAAAATTAACTAGCCTGCATAATTTCTCCCATTGTTTTGTTAATTTTGTTGAAAATCGAAAAAACTGCATGTTTCTTTCAGGCTTTGGTGATTGCAATCGAAAACAAAACACAGCATGACATATAATAAACGTCGTACACTCAACTTGTCTAGGCCTACTGTATAGTAAAGCAGATAAGTCACGTGTTTTGTTTGTTTGTATCCAGTGCGTGACCCGGAAGTGACGCCATTACGAGACTTTCCAGCCCTATTGTTTGAGACCTTCGAGATTTTGCCAGACACTTCCGAAGTGTTTTCGGTGACTTCCTTCATACTTCCCTTTAGCTGAATCGTTAGACTACTAAGGCATATGTCCCGATTTTAATCCATAACTATGACAATGCTTGTGTTTACATAAATGTTGTAATTAGTTCTTACCTACCATCAACGTAAATCTCCAAAATGATTTGTAAGTGTTATGTATCTGAGGTATTTTGGATAGATTGTATTTCCTACCATAGTAATGACACAAGTTAACAAATAAGCAGTATAAGTGGTATTGTCAGAAGTGTTGTCGGATACCTTAGATGTGTTGTCAAAGACATCCAATGTGTTGTCAGTGACCTCCGATGTGTTGTCAGTGACCTCTGTGGTGTTGTCAGTGACCTCTGTGGTGTTATCAGTGACCTCTCTTGTGTTGTCAGTGACCTCAGTGGTGTTGTCAACGAGTTCTGTGATGTTGTCAGTGACCTTTGAGGTGTTGTCATTGACCGCTGTGGTGTTGTCAGTGACCTATGTGATCTTGTCAGTGACCTCTGTGGTGTTGTCAGTGACCTCTGTGTTGTCAGTGACCTCTCTTGTGTTGTCAGTGACCTCAGTGGTGTTGTCAACGAGTTCTGTGATGTTGCCAGTGACCTTTCTGATGTTAAGAAATTCTTGGCTATATTGTGATTGCTGCATGTGCATAATTGTGGAATTATTGATACAATCCTGTTTCTCGGAAGAGAGATGAATTAATCAGATTAATATTGTGGCGTTAAAGATATTTAATGTTTTAATTGGTATTTTCTATTATAAACGTCATTTCGTGAAGTATAGGAAATATATATATTGACATTCTATATACATTGTAATAACATTTTTTTTATCTCGTTGTTTTATTATGGATACGAATGATGATATCAGTTATGTGGTGTTATCAGTATCATAAGAGGTTGGTGTTAGCATGCATCACTCATGATGTCAGGGTGGTTATGGAGACCGAAAGTTGTTACTATGGTCATCGGATGTACTTGGCACCCGATTCTAGTTTTACAAAAGCAGTGATGATTTACATTGATACATTTTTATTTAATATTTACATTAACTATTAATGGTGTAGCATTATGCACAAAATACACAGATAATTTGACAAATTTAAAACCCGTTAGCTGCTAGCTGTAAGCGTGGACATTTCCGCGATGGAAAATTCACGCTAATTACGCAAAGTTCGCTTGGTCGTGAAAATTTGATATCTTGTTAATTTCACAATGAAATTAAATCATGACTGCGAATTAATTAATAGTATGTAGGAACGAGTTTTAACTTTGAGTATCAGTGATTATCCATTTGGTGTGTAAGTGTATAATTTACAAAATACACTATTTTTGTAATATAGACTTTATCTCGGCCGAAATACATAATTTCATGTTAGCAAACAAGCAACCGACATATACGGATAATATCTTGAATGGTAAACAAGAAACTGATGATTAAACTCTCCTTCCCCGTCAAACATCTATCTTATACATGTAATTAGAAAACAAAAACCCGACAGTATTTCATGGTTTGCTGCATGACAAGTATGTATAAAAACACGCGTAAATTCTGTCAAACTTAACGGACAATTTACGTTAATTGATGGTAGCCTGAAATGTAATATAATAATATGTACTCAAATGTTACATCCATACAATCTAAGATCAAACAGGAATAAAAGGAGGCAATCAACAATATTTGTATCATTAACGAGAATGTCATTAGATCGTAAAGATATCCCCAACCCATATAGTTTGCTGAAGATCCCTTGATATGAAGACACGCGAAAATTGCCACCTTTACTATAATCTGAATTCGAATAACGTTGCATAAATGTCCATTCAAAGAGGAAGATCAACGAGTTCAAGCTTGCATTCGAATTTATCAAGCATTCAAGCTGTATATAAACAATTTCTTTATTTGAGTTTGGAAAAAAGGCGTATAACAACAAAACGATGATGCTAACATATGCGTAAATGACGGCTTTGCATCTAAACAGTTTGTACCTTAAGGACGAAATCCTCCATATATTTTAGACTATTTCGTTGATTTATTGGAGAAACTGTTTAAATATGTGAGTTTAACGATCATGACAGTTCTTTTTCTATTAATCAACTGCTATGACCTTCAATATATATTTAGTTTATATGCATCATCTATCTGCATCAAAATACCAGTTATCTCACATGTTTTGTCGCCCATGGCCATCAAATGCAAATGGTAAGCAGGTTTTATAATTAATGCTATTGGCATGCATCATAAATTATTGTTTACAACAATAAACACACACAATAATGATAATATAGTTCTTTAAAACATATTACATATAACTTGAACATACTGTAAACCAACTGTCGGTGGTCACGTGATCCTATTAAAATTGTGAATGTTTATATGAACGATTATTGATAGCAGCACCACCTATATCAATAGGGATATTCATTATATGTCTCATTCCGCGAATATTATTCTTAGTGAACTAACTTTGGAACGAATATTTAAATATTTAGCAGACACAGAAGACAGTTGGTTTGCAGTACCCATGCTCCAATTCAGTTTTACATTTCGATATGGACCCATCCTTTCACACAGATAAGTTTATAACATCACGTACTGAAACATCCAACCACCACGTGGTTTTCACAGCAGTACTTATTTTATGGTAAGTAGAGTAAGTTACTGTTTTTCGATTTAAAACAAACAATGTATTGTTAATCTTCGAAATTTGCTCCCCATGTCTGGAGCTAAATTAGTAAGCGGAGAATAACTAAAAAGAGAGTACAAAGGTATCCCGGCAAAATGATATACGTAATACATGTACTAGTACTAGTATCTGTGGGCCTAAAGTAGACCTATAAGATGAAAAAAATGTAAAAAAAAACATATAATAGTCGTTGTTTCGTGGTAAGTAACAGTAAAAAATTCTTACATTTTGAGAAATAAGGAATATCCTCCCTGTATTGATCATGAAAATAAGTAACAAACTTCCTATTGTATAATGTATACAAATGTCAATATTAAACTAAATTTTAGAAACAACATTCCATTACCAAAATAACGGCAACCAGATGATACTTGTAAATAACAACAACAGAAATTAAATAAAAATACAATAACATCCATCCGATCTAACAGTTAAATGTAATATGATCGTCATCTGATGTAATTCGACAGTTTTGTTTTATTGGAAACAAAACCAATACATTGATATCCTCGTCATGTAAAGTATATTATAATAGATCTACTCATTTTGACAACATCTGAGTGGTTATCGTGAAATATAAGGAGTGCAAACATTGTAAAACATTTCTGTAGGATTGGAATGTCTCTTTCACTTGTCAGAAACTTGTCTAATGATCCTTATCTTATCTCACACAGATAGTAAATGATACAATATTCGACATTATGAAGTATTTAAAATGCGACCACCTGATCGAAGTATTTAAAATGCGACAACCTGACCGCTGGTCCTACAGCGATGAGTAAATCGCATACGTTATTACAGTTTATAACAGACGAAGTCTGTTAAATATTCCCTCCTTCAAGTTAACGTATCCAATTTGTCGTTTTGACAGACAGAACAATCAAGATTACTTTTTTCACAAAACAATAAGGAAGCGAATTAATTAAACGTATATCTATTGTTATGTTTCTCTGTTACTACAGAACAAATTAAGTTTTGACTCTGTTCATCAATGCACCCTTAACAGATGTTTAACTCGATTTTAGATAAAAAAATTAAAATACTTTTGAAAAAATGCCAGTAATAGAATCAACCTAAACTTTTATAACAACGGGTAGATGATGAAAATAACCATTGTTTTGTAATAAAATACCAAACTCATTAAAACATATGATGCCTACAGCTCTGGTAAATTGTGTCTTCTCGTTTAACTAGAATGTGTCCTTGTTACAGCACAATTGTCGTTAGCCTACTTCTCCGCAGGTTTGTGACGTTAGAAACGTAAGTCTATGGGAAATCACTGTGTTTACAACATAACATCTGCTACTCCATAGTAACACGTTATGTATCTTTCCGTGTTAAAAGTTTATAAAGTTTCATGATTCGAGATAATAATGGTTTATGGACGTGATTTTCCCAATAAATCGTACTCAATTGCAATGCATGCAGAGATGACACGTTTAATGTATCCGTAATGAGAAACACAACATCTGTCTTCCACATCGAATGTCACATTCGTGGTTGATATCACCATACTCATATTATTGTCGCTCTCAGCTGGTGCCCTACAGAAGACAGAAGAACGCATTGTCAGTAGCTGATTGTGATAGTGAAAACTTTGTTTAAACAATACATCGAATCGTTAACACAGTTTTACTTTTTTCTACTGAACGAAATATGCGAGGATTACAAAACCATATTTTTAAAGTTCTAACTACATGTGAACAAACAACAAATCTTCTTTTTTAAACTTTGGATAAAACTAATAAATAGTACTAAAATAAACGTGATATGACACCTTTGTGGCGAGAAATGCTGTTATTTGAGACTTTGTATCCATATTACTTCCCTTTATGATGTTTGTTTTTATCATTATTGGTTATTGTATTAAAGTTTAAGAGATATATACTGATGGGAGAAATACTCACCGAACTAGGGGTGGCTCCATTGTTCAACAAAAGTTTCATAAGTTTTCTAGGACGATACCCAGCTGCCTGTGGCCTACAACATAACATATCTGAGTTTAAAATGGTATACAACTGTAGAAACTATACTGAACGTGTTGATGCCATTCAAAGTAAATATCTCGCTCGAAAGCCTTTAATTACAAGTAAAGCCAGAAAATTCTAGAAAGTGTTGTTACTTGCATTGACTAATGAACAGAGATAATATCGTGCAAATGAAGACAACTGCGAAGGAGTTCATGTACCATTTGCACGATATTAACTGTCTTCATCACCCAATGCAAGTACAAACATTGATAATCAATTCTAATATTTACGTTAGCCAATTTCAAATCCCGGTCATTGAAAAAGTCTAACGCTATGTATTCGGTTTAAAATTGTTATACATTTGGAGTAGAGTCATGATGGGTAAAAAACGGCCCTATTCAATATTTTAATTAAATTGTGAGATAAGGATCAATTATTATTCAGCTTTATTAATCCGAAGGATTTTGTTATTTATTTGAACGGTTTTGATTTTAGAACGACCCAAATATACCTATACAATTTGAACAAAACAGAAAAACCACGACGTTTTAGTGACGTCATGATTTGACGTGGCGTGGTGTAGCACATTGGCGTCAATGAATACTAATTGTACATACGTGTATGTGTTTAACACATTTTGACAACACAACTTTTAATATTCACATAACCATACACTGTCAGAATGCACCAAATACATTCACAAATACAAGTAACTTGTTGCAAATATAGATCAAGGGAATCCGCCCTATACATGTAATGCATATTTAAAAGTTTTTGAAATTAAACGATTGTGAACTACGACCAGTCCGTGGACACTTTCAATGGAATATTGATAAGGATATGTATTGATATGTTAACTATGCACGTTTAGTATATATATACATGTATATATGCGTAAACATGTACAGTAATGTACATGCAAATATATATTCATATAACCCAAAATGATATGCATGTAACAGTATGCGTTTGATGATACCAAATCAGTGATAATACGATTACTAATTTGGGTTAAAGGTAAAATATATGTCCGGCAAAACCACAATTCCGACCGATGCCTTATTACAAACCGCTTCGTTACATGTACAGCAGACCCTAACTTCAGTGATCACTTGTACAAGTATTCATTTGGACCGAATCTCCTGTAAGTATTTTTGCAGTCAAAATAATATTTTCAGTTTATGCTGAGTATGGTTTTAATAGCACATGTATAATAATGGTTTTATTAGCACGTGTAGGTATGGGACGACAAGACACTTTTAAAACATTACGTCAGCACAGTCAACGAAATCATCTGATAATGAAAATATGAGAATAATGATAAAATGAATATACGTTAAATAAAATACATGAATACATTTGTAATACATGGAAACGAATTATACCTATCTTCTAAATCAACTCATTTATAAACAAAACAGATCATTTTGATTGCCCACCTTCCATTCTTTTTCGTCATGGATGGAACAGTGATTTCAAGAGTCATTTTCCTTAATCGCTGGAACGACAATTGTGACGTCACAATGATAATGACGTAATACTAAGCGCTTGAAGTTCATGGGCTGTATGAATGCAAACTGTGCTTGGTAAGGTTACATAATTGTACTGCAGTTAAATTGTAAATATATACAGGTAACCGCCAATAATTACATTTGTACCACCACGTGTTATCACAGGGATCTGAGAATTAGTTACAGATTATATAATTATGGACCCACAAGAGTGCCCTAAAACCATTTTTAGACGTTTTAGCGGTCTAGATAAAAAACGGTAAAACTCATACTCTACATGGTATTACATACGAGAAGAATGGCAAAATCACAGCGTCAAAATTTCTAACACGCCTAGCTTTAGCGGTTATAAAAAACATATTTCTAATACATCGTCATAAAAACGATTACTACCGTTGAAAAGAGCGATAACTCACACATACCCCACCTGTAACACCAATAATATCCGATCGTTTTGTGACCATGAACGACAAAACTGTCAAATAATTCATTGATGTAAAAGTCATAGCTAACTGCCATATCAAGCTATTTTTTACATTAAGGAAATTATTTTAAACGAACTGAACAAACATTAGCCGATTAATTCAACACAATCATGTCAAAGTAGCTACTAAGTGTACGTCAGAGAACCGACAGCGAGTACCATATATACTAGCTCTATCAGAGAAATGATGTTCGGTTCATTCGAACGGCGCTTGGAACGTCATCGTCATCGAATAAAGGAATGGGACATATATCCATGACGTCTGATATAATTATAGATTCAGAAATAAATAAATTGTACGACTGTAAACAATTGGGGACAGTAATACGCGAAGACCTACAATGTACTACATACTGTTTGGTTTACTAACGCGCTTCACTTTGAGGGAAGTGAAGGAACACAGAAAGTACTGTCTGCTTTGGTAATGCATGTATACCAAACTTACACATGGATAAATTAATTGCATGTATTATGCATTTAAATTCCATAACATGAAGTATACTTTTATTCTTAAAATAGTCAATTACCGCTATCTTTGGAAGACAAGGATATCTCAACAATTAGGATAAGTTTTTCACATGTATAGCACTCGGGATGCAACGTGCTATAAACTAGTAACATTTTATCATCGAGTCAAGATATCCTTGTCTACTAAACACAGGGTAGAACAATTTTATGAGTTGTTTACCGTGGTAATTATGAAAGCTCACAGGCGCTAGACCGTGATTTGACAGTCAGTAGTCGCCAATACAAGCGGAATTTATTTCGATGCATTGAACTTTCACTATTAAAATTATCAAGCATGGTACTCTATGTATTGCTACAATTGTTAGAGATTTTCTGCCAAACATTTCAATCAATTTTAATATCTTTGTCCACTTAGGAAACCCATTTAATATGCTATTAGTCAGAAGAGGTAAACGCTGAAGAAAAGGCCGCGGTGGTTAAACAGTAGAAAACGAGCGATATTCATAAGTGATTTACTTAATATACGTTCAGGACACTATCAGCTGGGTCTCGGGGTCGGGGGTCTTTTACACGATCAAGCAGGAGCAACATCAGCCTAAAATTAAATCACTAATGCTGTAATATCTACTGACACACTACCATCTTACACAACGTCATTTGATGCCAGACAAAGTTGCGTGTGAAAATTTCCCCAAAATTGATCATACAATTATGTTAAAGAAGTTTTTGGGGCCTCTCAACGTTATCCATTTCCAATTGAAAAGTGAACAGGAGTTTATCTTGGGAATGGAGTTGGTTAAGGGCGGGCAAATATTTCAAATGATCATGGTGTACACATTGCGCCTTTGCAAATGCATGTTCGTTTATCTACTAGTAACACATTTTAAGGACGGCTGATATCCTATAGTTGTAGTCGGACGTTGATTTATTGTCGAATCTACACCACAGACTTATTCCATCTTCAACTCTACGGTAGCCATCTGGGCAAGGGAATACTGAAATGTGGTCGTTTACTGCATTCCCGACCATTTTATATGCTAGATCACTGCATATCTGGCCCACGTTATCAGCAACATCGGCAGCAACAATAATGTAATCCATGTAAGAATTCAATAGCAGACGACGGTGTTATATGAAACCGATTGTTGCCGAATGTATTGCTATCAGACATTGCGGTTGATATGCGGTACAGTCAATAAAACATTACTTTACATTATTAATCCCGTAGGACAAGCAATCAAATAATTCCATCATACATAAATGTTTATCGGTGCTTCCGTTCGTTTTGCTGTTTTAATTTCCGTCCGATGCAGTGATATTACCGCTAAATTAACGCATAATAATTAGTACGACGGCGGGACACGGTAAATGTCCCGCGATATATTAAAACGACATTTAATTTAATTAAGAAAAAAATGATGATATAGCCAATATTAATCTTAGGAAACTAACTTTTGTGAATTTATATATTTATCAATAAATTTTGATATTTAAAATCAAAAGCGATTTCCGATAGGAAGGGGACATTTAAGCCTTTTCATATTCATGCGCACTAAAACTAGTAATCTATTCATCCAAAGAAGATCAGTATATATAGGAAAAGAGATGGTGGTAAAACTGATTTGGTCTCATTTAATCAATAATTCTAGAAAAAAAAGTCCGATCCGCTGTATTCTATTAATTTCAATATGTTGTTTTTAGAATACTTGGTAACGCAGATTGGCAGTAATGTTTATGGACTGTTTACTTCATGAACATAATACTGTTTGTCTACTTTGCACAAATATTTGGTTTTAACAACAATATTAGACATGGCTTATAACTTGGCAGCATGTTTATGACATGTAGTAAAACAATAAATATTTACTATATTGCTCCTAATTACACAAACTCAAATACATCTCACTAAAGATCTGATGGAGACCGATATATCAGGTATATTCTACTTTTTCAGGCCTGACCCGTTGCGCAACAACAGTTTATCGATGTATGTATGGCCTCTACGCGTTGCAAAGCGTTACTCTAAAACAAATCGAGATATTCTAGTTATATCAGCCTACATGATACAATACTAAACTGAAAACAAAAAATATGATAGAAAATATTGCTTAAGTATCAAAATATTGAGGACCTGGAAGTGGCAATTTATCTGACCCGACATTATCAAGTGAAAAAGCAAAGTGAAAGTATGTACTTGCTGATCAATGAATTCTCAGAAATGATCGAAGTCATGATCGTATGAAATGAAGAGATAGAACGACAACTCTGTTACAACAGAGTTTTCGTTCTAAAACGAGAAATGTAAACACGGCTAAATAAACATATCAATCCGATTATTTTCGCGATCTGAGCAATAAGGAAACTATGCTATACATCTTGTTGAAAGGAGAGGTATTACTTTTGGCCGTTTTACGGCCACTCAGTGATAAGCAAAATTTTGCGTTAGCGCCCCATATTCTTAGAGGTATTAGTATTACTCGACTTTTTTGTAGGTTTCCAATTATTTTATGCATATACATGCATTTACATATTTTTGTCCAAAACAAACATAACTACCATTCTTATTACCCACCGTACCGCTCACAAGACGTCAAATTCACAATTTGTGGACTTACCGTATAAATTCCCTTCAGAAAGACCTTCATATGTATTATGTAAAAAGTATTGCCTCGATGAGAATTTGATATTTTATGTGGTTCATTTTTATTGCCTAGTAGGTAAGCGATATCAAACAAGTACGATAAAAAACAAACAAACGTTTTATAATGGTTTGCATAATCATTACTTTGCTCTATTAGCAGTAATAGGCACCGATTGAAGCTCTAAAGACGACACCATGTTCTGTCAAAAAGTCTTTTGAGCTACAATATTGCAGCTAATACTAGTTATGTGATAAATGTAATCTTACACATCATTTGAGATGTATTAAACTTGTTAAATAATGTGATACACCACGGACATTTGAAGAATTTTTCACATTTTATTTCCAAAATAACACGTTTTTCTTTTTTTTTTTCCAATATGATATCTAGGCAAAGGAAACCTAGCTATAATCTTCACTATACAGTAGTGAATATCAAACTAGTTACAGCCTCATCAGTTTCTAGCATTTTAGAGACCAGCTAAATTTTGAAGCTGATAAATGTTTTCCATTTTTTATCTAGATTAAAGGTAAAATTTGAAAAAAAAATGAAATTATTAAATTGAAAGCCGTTTCGGTTAGGTACATACTTTTAAATATATGATTTGCCCTTGACACATATTTCATCTGTAATGAATAACACTTGGAAACACTAACTATTTTGAATACTGATAATCTTCTTCAGTATATAATTCCGTGTGTTTACTATTCAAATGAATGATTAATAAAATAAAAGAGAAGTATCCAAGTATAATTCATTTCTGCTCATGTATAAATTAATTTCTTGATTAAAACATTATATTGTTAATATCCACTGTGAGTGTGATCAGACAATGTATACCATCAAGTGTTGAAAAATTACAACAGACTTTAAAGGGTACGTGTGTTTTCAATTAAAAGATATGTTCACATGAACAGTATTGATTGGGATTGGAAACAGGGAGGACATTGACTCATTCCTTTATTTTGTTAAGGTATATTTTCTAGCAAAATTCTCAATATTACTAAAATAATTGCGAAAACAGAGAAATGTATGTTTTTTTATGGATTGAGTGTTCGGCGAGACTTATATTGTCTATGTTTTTGCATTTTTCTTTATCTTCATGAGGAAAAAAGATTATCTTTGATAAATGGGGGTAGCAGGGACTTTAACATGATTATTCCGACTTTATTCGTGATATACATGATATCTTCAAATCTTTGATGATGTGTCACTGTTTTTGGAAACTTATAGCAGTAGTGGTATTTTGTTAATTTCTCTATATTATATAATTAACTACCAAGGTTGTTTAAGTAAATGATCTTGACCTTGATTCAAGGTCACATGAGTCAAATAGTTAGCATAACCCAACGAAGTTTACCCCTTTAAGAGTAACACTAAGAGTTATCTCCCCTTTCTCTTCTCTTTATTTCATCTGCGGCATTTCGTAAGGTGTCGCCAAACTAGTAGAATGAAACACACTCTAAAAGCTACTAAACTATCACTGTGGGCAAACTTCGTTAATGAGTTACATGTGTGTAGATTATAACAGACGTTATTAAAGGTACGATGGGAAACCTCTAGTCACTAATAAAAACAATCGCTGTAGGAATTATGCTTATGATATAAGTGACCTTGCAGATAAGAATCTATTCAATGTAGACGGCGATTGAGTGTACATCGTACAGTAACATATGAACGCCATACTGAAGACTTATTTTAGTTAATCAACGTATCGTAGAAGGTGTTTTTTTTTCTATACGTACATGAAGAATACAGCAATAAAGACTATTATTTAAAATTACTTCTTTATCACAACGACACCCACCATGACAAAAATATTATTGTTTTTTTTCTTTTTAACACAAGTTATGAAGATGGTAATAAACTCGAGGCAATGATACTTTGGTGTTGGATCATTCTTAATGATGTAATACCATATCGCGTTAATAATTCTACGACAGATGGTGGAATATAGTTTATATACATGTAAATAACAGAAATTGTGATACAGCTCTGTAAACTTCATCCTCCATAGCAATAGTTCGCCATAACTGTTCAAAGCATAGAAATTCAGCCTGTATGTAGTCGAGTTTGTGATGGAAGATTAATTATCATAGATAACAGTGAGCAGAAAATGCATGCTCATTATTTTCTGGTTATATATTAAAGCTGAGACAACCTACAACAGAACGTTTTTGTGAAACGGCTTGATGCGGATTGGATGCAACAAGAATTGTAGAAAGTACCATGAAAGAAATATGTTCCAGGGAATTATGAACCACCACATATACAACTAAATTATTATATGTGACTATTCTCATGAAATGATTTACTTCAGGAATTGTTTTATTTTTTGTTGTTTACTGGCGTGTAAACTGCATTTGTTGCTATTTTTCCACTCCATTGATGCAATATTTCTCAGATGTTTTATTTTCTGAAATATATTTTAAGATCTTCACTACGTTCAAATTATTTAATTGAGAAGTTAAACATACAGAAACAATAAACGCCAAATATGATGCGCATTATCATTACATGCAGATTTAAGTTTTCCGATGTATTCTTGCGCGGCAACTGACTGCGTTTACATAAGACTTAGTCTCAACGATATCCTAGTTAATAAGATTATATAGCAAGGTAGTATATAGTATATATCTAGTAAACAGATATGACATAACCATATAACTAATGTCAAACATTAAACGTATACATCGCAAATTCGAGGAAATATGAAGAATACAACAAGTGTAGGGTAGGTAAAAAACAGCAAAAACAATTTACCTCCATAGTTGGGGAAGGGATGGTATGTTGGTTAGATGATGATCTACCGCTAGTAAGAGAAAATCTTTTGAATGACCCTCAAGATAAATACGGACTTACTTCCCATCTCAATGATATATATCTTCACACATTCAAATGGTATCGACTTTATTATTTTAAATGCGTTTTGCTGTATTTAGTTTTATCAGGTATTTAACATTTCTTAAAATAAGTTTACCGGATCACTGACAGCAACAGTAATGTAATCCCGAAAATAATTAGATGAACGACTATCGGAGACGAATTGCGGCACATTAATGTCAGCTATGGATAAAAAGACATCCTCAGTTAACCAAGACCAAATTAAGAAAATACGACAATTGGTAAAATTGAGTTAAAACTGTTTCATGTATCACATATACATCAATAAAGATATAATTTGGAAAACAAAACATCATTTAGCATATCAAAATAAAGAAGTGTACTCATTGAACCTGTAAGCAAGTGGCAATATATTTAACTAGAGTCATCCTGAGGTTATATGAAGGAAGCTACTAAACATATAAAAGCTGCACTTGTGTATCAACAACTTCAATATACTACAAAAATGACAGCAACAACCATTTAAAACTTCCTATTAATCACCGATATGTTCGTATTTTTAGCTCTATGCAGACTAGCCACAGAATGGTCAAAGTCAATATCATTCTTCAAACAAATGACACCAATCAAAAGTTACCTCCCGAATTCCATGCTCTATTATTCTTCATTTAGCTGTTCTGTGTAGATTTCTTTGCACATGTTTTACGTAAAAAATGCTCACAGGATTTTTTTTTTTTTTATTAAACTTCAATTTTAATTTCAATTGTCAGAAATCACTTTCATAATACAAGGATGACAAAGTACTTTGCAAAACTCCAAACAAAATGATTTTGGTAGGCAAATACATAATGTTGTGTACACATGTGTAAGAGAAAAGACATAGCGTAGTTCAAACATATATGGGTTTGGTACGCAGTGTCGAGAATTTATGATTTCCATTTAACAAAATACAGATGTTGGAGATTAAAGTGAGAAAATATGTGATACACCTGATATAATTCATCTCATTCAGGAGTCAGGTGATACCAGGACGATGTTCAGTTCTCTTCTGAGCCAAAACCCACATATGTTTTGACCGAAAATAACCAGCACAAAACACGAGAACATAATAAATAGGGCTGAATCCAATGATATGAAAACAAGCAACTGGGGAACGATACCTTCACAGAACGGCTATTCATTATGATGTAAACAAGTCAGGATAGCGTAGTGAAGGTTTTACGACTCAGTAGAAAACCAAATAATGACCACCATGTTGAGACAAATAAAGATATTTTTCGACAATATGGAGGCTAAAACCAGTTTTGTAATATCAGTGTCACGCACGGCATGCCTCAAGAATAAAGTGTACGTTAATATACAGGCATTCAACGAAAGCATCTTTGATCGCTGTCAAGTCGTATATCGGACCAGCAATCCATTTAATGCGGGAGAGGCATTATCGGAAACACTTGTGATTAATGTTATGCAATTCCAACTACGTTTAGATGGGGAAACGGGTATCAACCTGAAACCAGACACAGACATCCATATCATAGGGAACAAATCAATAACACATTTAAGACTTTTTTTTTTAAATTTGTTTTTCATTTTTTTTTCCTTTTGCATAATTACATTACAACACAATGTACACAGTCACATAAAACATTATACAGGTACACATATATATGTATTCACAATCACATATCACTCGCGAGCACACATAAAAAACACACATACACACACCCACACATCCTCACACCCACACACTCACACCCACACACTCACCCTCACACACACCCACATTCGTGCAAGAATGTACACACAAATATTTCATTTCTTAATAAGATAAAGAAAATCAAATGGTTGGACCAGCATAAGTGATTGATTTCATTTCAGAGAAATCATTAGCTGAAAATATTTTGCCAATTTTCCCACAGTTTGTTAAATTTGTCAATAGTAATGTTTTTCTGGGCTAATGTTTTTTCAATATTAAATCTATACAAAAGGAAGTTTTTTATTTCATTTAACGTTATTTTATCATTTTTCCTGGATGAGCAATAAATAGAGTACTTTGTGTGGAGGATTATGAAATTGAGAGGATAAGAAGTTTGCAAATTTTCACTTTTACCAAAAAGAATTGAAGTTAAATTTAATTGAATAGTTTTATTTATTTCATTTTACATTTTACTTACACATTTAAGACTCAGTGTCCAGTAACATATATAGCAATACGTGGGAGCAGTTGTTTCAATAGCGGAGTCTTATTTTCAGCTGGTGAATAGTTATATACCATAGTGGGTTAACTTGCTGCACAATTTCTTTCATTACCTTCAGTAACTGGTCTATTGCAATTTGAACTGCTCTCACATGCACTAAAGAGTTACGGGAAAAGGGTATGCCGGGAAACTTTTAAATGTCTTACTGCAGCACATTCATAAAGTTACGTGGCTGCCCGATGGAATGATACTATTTACATTTTTAGGTCATTTTCCATCTCACCGTGTATTTAGAACATAAATGGTTTGGGTTTGCTTGTTTATGATTAAATCGACAAAATGTGTCATTCACTGAGAAAAACACATGTTCTGCATTTATATGCTACAACATCAACTAGAATTCTACCATGTGTCCATCTTCTTATGTATGTCATCATTGGAACGGAAGTCGAAGATGGATGTTCCAATATAATGCTTTCATATAGTAGTATATACTCAGCATTGCCGAAATCGGAAACACCGTTCTTCAAATCCGTTTATGTGTCTATTGAAAGTGACAGTTGACATATCATATTAAACATCGACACTTCATAAATAAACTTTCCACTTGTGTGACAATACCATTACACAAACTGTCCATGGCGTTATAAACTTGACCAGTATGGCTTTGGTGTACATCTATACCACAACTAATCAGAACCAGAGTTATACGTTGATGACAAAAACAACTTACCATATTTGGATCTGCTCCATGGCTCATCAACAGTTCCACAATTTCTGTATGACCATTTTCAGCTGCCCTGGGCAGTGCCTCACTCTGAAACATAAGATATCCAAATATAAAAGGCGCACACCTGTAGGAACTAATATTGAGCGTTTTGATGTCGATCAAAGTAAATTTCCGTTCGAGAGCATTTGAACACATCTGTCATTAACAATTACTAGTCAGGATTGTCAATTTTGATTCTTACATTAACTGATGAAGACAGTTAATTCCATGCAAATGTAACAAGATGCCAACAATTCATTTAGAAAATATATTTTATTCTTTGGATGTTATTGATAATCAGCGATTTTTATTTTTTTTCATTTTCAGGAATTAATGGTTTAAATCGTATCATAAAAGCAATCTTATGTCGCTTCAAATACAAAACTTATTGCTCAGTACTGTGCAGTGCAGTGCAGTGAATGTGTCATCCGGTTTTTCGATTTAGAAAAATATATATTGGAAATGGCGGTTTCCAACGACCTTCATTGCCGTGGGTTTTGGCACTCCTGGGATCGATTCGGTAAGAATGCACGTTAAGGTAATTCAACGAACTCATTATGTATATAATTTGAGCACGTTTTCATGGAATCTGTCGATTTGTCTTGTGTATGGAACTGCATATATTGTACTGGCGTTCGATTACGCCTACTGATATGATGTTGAGTATTTTCAGCATTTTTTTTTTTTGGGGGGGGGGGGGGATCTTTGTTCGGTAGTGGTACGTTCTCACAATTGAAGTGAAAGAGGATTTACAATGACGCGGAGTAAGGTCAAAGGTCGGTAGCTACAACTGTTGACGTCACCAACAGCAAATGATAGTATTGTAATCTGTCAGATTGCAAGAACACGGAAAATACACAGAGTTAATAATCACGGCCTCCATCCATGTAAGTATAATTTTTTGCTCCTTTCCGGACGTTCTGAACAATGATCAAATGCGCCATTCACTCAGACCTCCTCGGGTCAATGAGTGCATTCGGAACTGCACATGAAAATTCTTTTGTGACTAAAATTATGAAGAATAGTTATCTATATGTTATCCGTCTAACAATATCTTACCTTTTAACGTTAAAATCAGGATAACATAGTCGATAAACGGCGTATTTGTCGATATTGTACTTCGGTTTAGCTTGATACCGGTTGAAAATCAAAGTTTGTACGGTAGGTGTAGGACCTAGGTTCGAAAAACTAGAAAAATAATGTTGTCAGAGCTTTGAATTTGGCTAGGCTAATATAACATGAAGCTAAATGTATCTTTTACAAACGGACTGATTTAAATCTATGCCGATACGGTCTTGAACTGAATAAAATGAGATTTCATAACAATCAAAGTGATTAAAACATTTTCTGTTCATCTCCGTTAAACTGTGAATACTTTGCCACTTAATATACATGTGTGTGTTTTACAGAAGATGCATAATTAACTCAAAATATTCCAATTTTGCCGAGTATTCCTCTAGTATAAATCTACACGTACGGATACAGAAATATTTTCATCTCCCCATCGTCCGTGCTTTTCGTTAAATTTGTACAAGCCAGTATATTTCATGAATATTGCGTATGTAGATGTCTACATGTATCATGTTTAGCTAATGTGATATTCAATAAGCACTATCACGTTCGTGAAATAAGACTTTATTTACTGTAGGCTATACATGTAGATGATGCATGTCTTCCCTGTTTTGAGAAAATGCATGGAAGTACTCTGATTCTGTTGATCAAATACTATCTTACGAAAATCCATATGTAAACTAGTGTCAACATAGTTTTATATCTGTGATTTAGAAACTAAACATGTACATACAGGCATAGATTAATTATTTTCCTATCTACAGTAATTAGCTGAACGTAGATCGAGTATTCAGAATAAGAGATTTTTTCTGAGGCGTACACTTACAGTACAGGTAATCTTGAGGATCAAAATATATGTTTAAGTTTACTTCGGATAATAAATATATATCTACATGTATTAGATATAGAGGTTCCACAACAAGTGACTGTTGTTTATCGTGTTTATCAAACTCGAGTTAGTTAATTTATAAAAGATAAATATAAAATCATGTATTGTCTAAAGGGTAACTAAAGTGGAATCTTTACACGGAATTTTCCATAACAATTTTTTTATATTGTGTCCAGGGAAAATAATGGCTTATTTGTGCCATTTCTTAGCTTTGCATAGCATCAAATCGGTGGCATCGCTGACATAAAAATTAACAGTAAATAATTTATATTATCAGACTTTTACACTTTATATGTTGAATATATAAGATGTACTTTATAAAAATATTACCGATCGATTTCAGTCAAATTATATAATTGTGAAAAAAGGTCATTTTTAGGGGGTAGGGGTATAGAAAGGCTTATTACTCAAAAATTCCGCAGTTAGTTCTTTTATATTATTTCATCGTAACCCAAACAACTGTCTACTTATGTGGACAAAATATAAAGAAAATTAAACGACACAATTTTTTTGAAATTGGGTATTTAAGTTGAAATTCAAATGCAAATATTGGCCCTTTTTAGACCTCATTTATTCGCGTAAAAAATCACAATTAATTTATTCTTAAGAGTGGAAACGACATTGATGTCATTGATAGCCATATAAACTTACATATAAAAATATGTGTGTAAAATTGTATTTTGAGAAAAACAGACGGTAAAGTAGGGTTATTGAAAGTACAATATTTCTAAAACCGCTTGGTCAAATTTCAAATAAAAGCCTTAAGAAACAGTTTATCAACCAATCTTTCAGTGAGCAAATTTTAACGAAAATTAAACGAGGGGAAATTTTTAGGCCTAACTGTATCGAACCACCTTAATAAAATTGACTTCAAATGATTAAGCTTTAGAACATTTTTTATCCATGTCGATAGCCTTAACTACTGCACTAATATCCAGGGATGTTACAAAGAGAAAAGGAAGAGTCTGACAGCGTATACATGCTTCGCATACATTTTCCACTGTCACGTAACATTATATCTTATTTATTTTTCATATATTATTAGTATATACAATTTCTAATCATAACTGATAATGCATTTTAATTATCCCCCACACCACCCTAAATTAAGATTTTCTTTTTTTGTTTTTATTCGTTGGTAATGTCCGGTCTTGTTATGACGTTTTAGGTTATAAAGGGTCATGGTGACCTATTGTCATCGTGCATCGTCCGTCGCCGTCTGCCGTTCGCCGTGCGTAATCTATCATTTTTTTAAGTTCAAATGACTTCTTCTCAATAACTGGTAGACCCAGGGTACTGATATATGTCTGTAGTATGCTGGGATGACTTTCATTCAATGTCAGAGGGATCAAAAAGGCTAAAATATTTAAATAACGTCTTGTGAATAAGTGGCCTAGATACCATATATTTGGCCTATGCCATACTGGGATAAATGGCTACTTAGTATATTAAAAGTCACAGGGGTCAAAATGGCTAAAATCAACTTTCCTGTGAATAAATAAGCGACCAAAATACCTGATATTAGGCCTGTGCCATGCTGGGATGAAGGGCTACCCCGTTTGTTCAACGAATGGCCTTGATCTTCATTCAAGTTCAAAGCTGTCAAATATAGCAGAACCGTACAACTACTGAAGAATGTCCTATATACAATCCTTTATTAGATAGTTGAAAAGGTTAACATTTATCAGTCTATTTGATTCCTTTTTCATAGTGATAAAGTTATTTTGCCTATGTGTATACTTCTGTTATGTATTGATTTGCTCAAAAGAGTATTTCTATTCGGGTTATTAATCAAGTTCAAATCAATGTTGATTCAGCGCATTATTATTTACTAAGCATTCGGGAAGTACTATTACTGGAGCCCCCAGTACGTGAGTATCCAGGTTGGTGACGTAGTGCAATGGGACTGGGACTTCCCCTTTTATATCACAACAATGAAGCCCAGAGTTGAGGAGACGTACAACCTGACGGCGAAGATCGGCAAGCCTGGAGGGTTTTCAAGTGGACATGTCGGATCTTCAAAAGGTATTGTAAAAGTTGATATTCTAACTAAGTTATCGTCCAGACTATTCTCGGTTAGGCAATTTTTGCGCCATACATCTACTAAGTCTATAAGTCTAATTATTCGGATATTAAATCTTGCATAGATCCGTTGATATGTAATCAATGCGATTTTCCAGAAAACTAAATTGAATTTACAACAATTTGTAAATACAAACGTTTGATATATCTGAACGAATCAGATAATGCTTTCATGAAAGGACCTTGATCCTTTTAATACATCTGGGGTTTTCATTTTTGCAATAAAGAACTATTAAAATTGTTTATTTTTATTATTCCTATATTCCTTTATTTCCGTAACACATAATAAACATGCTGTCGTTATTCATTTACAGGATCGTATACCCACGAGTTCAATAAAGCCGGCACATTTTACTACTGGAGTGGTATAATTGACGTGTACAACACCACGTGGTTCCACGGATCTATTGAGGTTTTGGACCGGACGTCCTTCCTAGCTGAGGTCACCGTTACACAGGGGGATTACGAGGCCAAGCACAAATTCCTAAACTCTACGTCATACCCCGGTATGTATGTATTGCAATAATTTTCGCACATAATGGCAATATATTCAAAGGTTTACTGCAATTAAGAAGGAAGTAAAGTATATTGTATTTGTATTACCAATTTCGTAAACTATAGTTTCCTTATGCATAAATATTGCTACAGTATACGAAAACGGGAAAATGTAAAATAATCTTAATAAAGAAGAACAGACAAGGATATTGAATTCATCTTGGTTCCTGTTATATATATTTCAGAAGCCGCCATATTCTCTGATTCCCCTGTTCACAAGCAAAATTGTTCCGATCCTCTTCCAGTCAAATCCGCCAACAATACAAAATTTCAGTTCGCATTCTGGACATGCGCCTCGCCAGTCATTGACCAAATAAGCAAACAGAACGGCACTACCAATGATGACATAGTTATATCAGGGAACGGGCTCTCTGATGTAAGTTACCACAACAATATAACTTTTGGCGACTACAGGTGTAAAGTGTCCAATAGTTCTGTGTCTACCGTAACGTGTAACATCGATCCTGGGAACAAACCACGGGTCGGACATCCACAATACATTGACGTCTATGTAACTGATCTTGGTTATGCTCATATTAACATAGACGTAAATATGTTGAAGACATTTGCATTATTTCCTGTGATCACAGGTAAATTCCCAAGCAATGGTTCTCTTGGTGGAAACACGCGGTTAACAGTATCAGGACTGGCTTTGAAGAAGAATATAACCAGATTATGACAGAGATCACCATTGGCGGTTATCCATGTAACATTTTATCAAGTATTTACACGGAAATAGTTTGCCTGACACCAAAGTCCTTTGTTGATAATCAACTAGACGTGTTACGTTTCGATTCCAGTATCAGAAACATAAATATCCCGGCAAAATGTGAACGCATCATGTCAGTTTACGTACGATGACCTCTTGACCCCAAAGTTAACAGGTGTCAGTCCAGACTCCATTACAGGTGAAAATGCGACCAGAATCGTCATTACCGGGACAGGATTCTGGGAATGATTTACCCACAGTGTATCCGTGATTATGACATCGTCGAAACGCATGATTCTTGTCTTGCGAAAATGTATCGCGATTCCGAAATAGTATGTTCGCTACCAATTTACCGCAAGGTCCTAACGAAGTCGTTGTTCGACATTGCCCTTTTGGTATAGCAGTCGATACCAACGGGAGTATATACCGTGGATAGATATAACCTACTGTGTTTGATGTTGGTAACCATCAGAAGGAAGTATTTACGGCGGTACAGTATAAACTATTGTTGGAAACGGCTTCCTGTCTAACACAACTGTTGATATCGCCGGACACCATGTACAATGAAAAACAGAACAGTCAATACCGTTGTGTTTACAACTGAAGCTCATTACACTATTGGCACTGAAAAGATTAGAGATACTATCGGGAGCAATTTGTATCCTGTACAAACCTTTAACACTTTTTTGAAGGACATGTTTCTCCCACAGTCATGTCAGTGCAGCCTTGTCCACGGGAACAAAAAGAGATAAACAATCCCATCATAGGCAATAAACTTC
>SAYR01051728.1:200179-258647 GCA_004382745.1 Argopecten irradians irradians
TTCTGGGCCTAAGTCACCAATTCATTAAACTATGTCTTTCACCTACAGGTTATTTTTCGGTACATCAATAAATGAAACAGGTGTTGTTATAGGAGACAATGATTGTATCATTTTGTCTGTTAATGATACGGAGATAACCTGTACCGTCGGGGCTAACCGTGCGGGAACTTATGGGTTATATGTACATGTAAAAGGTTACGGGAATTCCAACAACGACCAAGTCTTTACCTTCAACATGTCGATACAAGCTATAGAACCTAGCGCAGGTAAGACGCATATTGCATTTATTCTGTGAATAATGTATATACCTGTTGTTTGACCCCTTTTATGTATTTCATTAAAAATATTTTTTTAGGATCTAATAAAATGTTTAAATCGTTTACTAGCTGTATGGTATTAGATCGGTCAAACAAAATTGATAACACACAAAATCCATTTCTTCAATTTATAGGTAGTTTAGGTGGTCAGCAGACAGTCACTATACTTGGTGGTGGATTTGACGAGGACACGGTGGTGAATATCTGTGGAAATATTTGTAACAAATCTGAAGTTAACGTGTCGACTTCCACAGCATATATATGTGACACACCACCATGGACAGGTAATATAAATATAGAGTATTTAACTAGTTGTAAGTAGTTGTTTGAACGTGAAATATCATGAACGATAACACCAAGTCATCTGACTTGTAATATCGTTTGATAATATGACTTCATGGATGGCATTACCTCTGTTTTGTTTGAACCGAAAAAATCTTAATTCGTTCAAATCACCGCCTACAATGTATATGGTCCATACTTGTGACATGCACCAAATGGTCTAACCGTGATGTGGACTAAACAAGATTGTATTTATTTACAGAATCTTTGTCTAGCAAATGTGACGTCACGGTAACCGTTAACAACGTCACAAAGGTACTGATGAATAGTTATACGTATGATCCGGCCCTTACCCCAGTCATTGATGACGTCACACCCACACGTGGAGGAACACAAGGCGGAACACGACTGACAATCTCAGGGTCAAACTTTGGGTATAAATGATGATAGTTATTGTAGCATTAGTAAAAGGGAAATACTTATATTAAATATTTGTAAATCTTTTAGAACCTACACCTTTATTAAAAACATAATATTGCTGGTTTAACTTGATCGGTTATAGCAATTATACCTAGATGGTTGAAATTTGTATACTTTTTTGTTTTTGATTTTCTTGTTTTTATCTGATAAATAAAATTCCTTCTTCTTCTAAAAATGAATACGTATCGATCTATGACATGTTGTGGAAATTTCAGAATAATACAAAATTGTCTATATAATCTACCACAAATATCTTTACCAAAAAGTGTTAAAATTGCTTTTTCCGATATTTAACCAACCAACACAATCGATTTCATGCTCATGTAACGGCATTGGAAAAGACAATTCATTTATTTAATTATACGAGAAAATGTTTTCCATCTTTGTGTTTTATATTTCCCAGTTTAACCCCTTCATCCACACCCGGTTGTAATTCATCCGTGACGATCGCCGGAACCCTGTGTAACATCACATCCTGGTCAAACACAACAGTTGTTTGTGTGACGGAGGCACACTCCAAGTCAGAACGAGCTACTGTCAAACTGAAAGTAGGATGTAATGGAAAAGCATATGAGGTATAAAACTTATCGTTGTTAAAGACAAATTATCTACGCTCAAACGACATTCTTGATAACATTTTATTTCGGTCAATGATAAAGTATCATAACACGTTGTTTTACTTATAAATGTGTAAAAGTAATGAATATCGTTTTTTTCCTATAGATACACACTATATCAGTACAATGGTGCTCAGTTAAACATTTATGAAAATGAGGTCAATGCAGAATAATAATGGTCGTACGTCTCTTTTGATAACATGTGATTTTTTTTTGATATTTTTTTTGTAATCTCAAATAAATTCATTAAATAAGTATATTTTCCTTATCATTACATTGGCGTAGAATTTCATGTAGATATAAGAACATATATAAATGCCATTCTTGTATCACATGTGTAGGATAATGCAAAGTTCCATTTTGTTGACGTGTGGTCATCCGTTTATACCTGGGGAGGGAAAGAGTTGGGCCTCCCGACGGCCGGAGACATCGTGGTCATCCAGAAAGGACAAACGATCATGTTCGATACAGACACACCTATACTCAAAATGCTGCTGATACAAGGTATCCATGCATTGTATTATTTTCCCAGATTTTTTTTTCAAATAATAATATACGAAAGGTATACAATGTTATACAGATATATCCGTCTTACGTAATGGAAACGATGGTTCTACTTTATAAGTCTTAAAGGTACAGGGAGGAGCACATGGTTAGCCTGTTGTCAGTGTAATTTAACAGGGTGAACGGTTCTCTGCTTTGCGTCTTTAGATATACAATGACAATTCTAACAATGATGTGAGACTCTAAAATGAGAATAGGACTAAGCATTACTTCACGTATCATGTGATATTTGTTTAAGGATAAGCAAAACAGAATAATCAAATAATGTAATGCCTTACATTATATTCATAACTTGCATCCATAAATATATTAAGATATGCACAATAAGACACAAACCAATGTTTAGGTCATTATTTAGGAATGCCTATATACATTGCATGCCATGGGTAAGAAAACTACAAATTAACTATAATGTAGTTTCACTTCACTTTCAATTTAATACTGATTACTTTTCGAACCGTTGTGTTCAATACTTACCGCATTAAAACGGTGCAAAAAGTCACATCCAGAATAATATAAATTGTAATAGGTATGAATATATCATGTATACGAATTACTTAAAGTAGTAATTATAGGGCAAAGAAGTAATTATAATAGTGTAGACAAAATATTGTCGAATTTGGGAGTCGATCTGCCCCTTTGTAAAGACACAAAAGAACAAATTGAATTACATTTTGGACGGTTGTCCACACTGTCAGAAGGATTTCTTTGCCCTATATTTACTACTTGAAGTAATAAGTATCCTACAGTTGTATGTTTATAATAATCTAGTGTTATATAGAAAATAACTTTTAAATATATAAAAATATTACTTCCTTGACCCATATGAATATATTATATATATATTACTTGAGGACAATATCTTAAAGTATTGATATGGATTATTACAGGAGGCGAACTTGTTTTTGATGAAAAAAATGTAGAGCTGAAAGCTGAAAACATACTGATTACAGATGGTGGGCACTTGCAGGTATCGATCATTATTTTTTTCCAAATATATAACTAAAATAACTTTACGTCGATGACGTCACAATTCATTAGTATTTGACACTACCCGGCAACTTCGGTCAAAGTGCGTAAACAAATCGTGGCACTCATTACTTCTCGGCACATGTCTGTGTAAATGAGATGCGTGTATGCCAGTAACAACGTACTCTTGGTGTAAGTGGTTCTCTGTCTTTTATTTACAATTGTTATACCTCAAATGATAATCCTGCATTCTGATTGGTCGAGAGATATTTGGTATTTTACACTATCACGCGACAGTTAGCATTAGGGAGACAATAAACACGTTCGTAGCAACCCCCTAGCAACGGGTGATAGTGTATTTTTGACAGTGCAAAATATTAACCGGCCGAAAAAGATGCACTCTCGTTTCTTTTTTCGACGCCATCTTTGTTTTTTGAAGCGACGCTTCGAAATTTATCTGGAGCTATTCAGTAATAGTTTTGCCAAATTAGTCTGTCTATCAATGTATATTTTCAAATTAAGTACGGAGCTTTCCGTTTACAAATATTCGCTTACCGTCCAAGCGCTATAGGTTGGTTTTTATTAACTCGTCGGTGATTAGGTGAAATAATAATGAATTAACTGTCTTGCTAAGACATATAGACAAATTAATCTTTTAAGAGACATTTTTTGAAATAGTAGATTTCCTTGATGGACATTTTTAGAATAGTTCATGTGTACTGAATTTTTAAAGGTTTGAATATTACGTGCTTGAACGTTTTAGGAAATGCGCCGCTCAGTGGAACATTTTCTAAAATGAAGTGTGAAAAATTTGCAGGAGGACACCTTTTTCTTTCAAATGTGCATTTTTAGAACATTTCCGCCGGCGAAAATGGGGGGGGGGGGCAAAAAGAGATGTTTGCAATTGCCCCCTGCCCCCCTGTCCTCCCCCACTTCATACGCCCCTGAAAAGAGCATGAGTTCCACTATACTGTACAAAAAGTCACGAATTATATCTAAAACACGCAATACTCCATACGCACTACACACCGTTAACAGGACGTTAATTGAATCAAACAAACAAAAGAAACGAATGTCATGTATGTCATCAAAATATTTGTGGACATGGAAACTACTTGTATATTACTGGTGCATCATTGAAGGTTGGTACCGAAGACGAGCCATTTCAGCACAAGGCGATTATAACCTTATATGGTCACCACCGCTCTAAAGAGTTACCAATATATGGGACGAAGTCACTGGCGGTTCGTGAGGGGAAGCTGGATCTGCACGGTGAGAAATCACTGTTCTTATAACCATAACAACTTAACAATCATTTAAATCATACGGTATTTCCTGAAAATCATTAAGAAAGGGGTATTTGCGGAATTACGTAAACAGATTGTTCTGATTTTATACGATACGAATAATAATTAATGCAACTTCGGAAATTTTAAATGTTTCAGTAACGACATATGTCAATAAAGATATTTGTTTCACGAGTTGTATGATCTTATCATGTTTGCAAAATGAAAGTAGTTAGATATCAACCAAACGACCTAAACCGGATTCTGTGAAGTTATGTAATGTAAAGAAATCAATACAATGCTTAAGAAATAAGGTTATATATATATATATTGACAGGTATGCACAAAAACATCACCTGGACAAGGTTGACAAGCTCCGTTAACAGTGGTGACAGGAATATTACACTACAGCATGAAGTGTCGTGGCAGGCAGGTGATCAGATCGTGATATCAACGACAGGGGGAGCCAACTCGCAGTCTGAGAGCGAGGTTAAGACCATAGCATCAATTGATGCAGACAACAAAACAATTTTGCTCACAAGTCCGTTATACCACTAACATCTAGGAATTTCGGAGGACGTCGGTGGAAGAGAAGTTGATTTTAGCGCAGAGGTTGGCTTGTTGACTCATAACGTGGTAATACGAGGACGCAGTGATCCGCAGTGGGAGGAAAAGATTGAAGCATGTCAAGATGGTTTTGATCAAGGTACGTTATTGCGTTATATTGCATTTTCAAGTTTTTGTCTTGCAGCAAGTTCCGTATTTGGTATTATTTACCTCACACACAATTTATTATTATATGGCTTGTCTATTTTTTTTAAATATTTTCTGCATACAGATATGCATTTATAAAAGTTCTAATGTCAAAATAATTGAAATTATCTTAACATTTATCAACTGTCGTATTAGATTTAGCGGCATGAAAACGATAAGCATGCATATGCTAAGTATAGCGGGATTGGACTGGGTCGATCATCGGTGATCAAGTAGCTCAGTGGTAGGGCATTCGGCTTGTGTTCGAAGGTCCCGGGTTCGAATATCCTGCTGGTATATTTTCTCCTCTCCTGTTACAAAATTGGCGCGAACCGAAAAATCCATCGTGGTTGTATAAGGGTCTTTTTGAACAAGGTTCATTATGTTTAACTATTTGCTTACATCCACATTGTACTGAGTTATGGTAATATTTTATTTTGATCACATTATACAAAGTTATTTTTTTTATTATTTTCGACTTCAAGATTACAAAACCAAATTGAATGGAATTTGCAGAAATTCTTCATTGCCAAAGACAGATAGGACTTTTTGAATTACTATTTGATACCAATACTATGTACACGTTGGGTCCTTTCCGTAATGGGGGATAAGGAGTCAACATTCGGATGAATTATCTAGGCAGACTAATATATTTATCAATGTATACCCAGATTATATCATAACATATCGTTACCAATTCCATACATTTTGATTATATCAGTACTCCCTTTTTGATAAAAACTGCATATTTACCTGAAGCCGTTGTATTAAAAAACTGTCATCTGTTTCGTCACCAGGTTATCAAGCAATCCAGACATGTACACAGGGTAGGTTTGGAGCAGAAATGGGGAGTGACCAATTCGGGGCACAAGTAGTTATTCACACAACAGATCCAACAAAACAACTGACCACGAGTCGTATTGAGTTCGTGGAGTTCCGCCATGTCGGTCAAGCTTTCCGACTGTCTCGTCATCCAATCAACTTCCACGTGATAGGCGACATGTCCAGATCGTATATCCGTGGGTGTGGAATACATCACACCTTTAACCGTGCCATCAATATCAAGGATACTTACAACCTTATTGTGGAGCGGAATGTTATATACGATGTTAATGGCGCGGCGATATATCTAGAAGACGGAACAGAAACAGGAAACATATTCCAATACAACCTTGGCGTTTTCGTGAAAGGAAGTTCACAACTTTTGAACGATGATGTATCACCAGCAACGTTTTGGATTACAAATCCAAATAATACCTTCCGCCATAACTCAGTAGCTGGTGGGACACATTTTGGATATTGGATTAGACTTGAAGACGATGTACAGTCTGTTGTAACCGGAAGACACCGACCGAGGTATACCCCTCTTGCGGAATTCAACAATAATACCGCACATTCCTTAGGGTGGCACGGTCTATGGATCTATCCAACATACACCCCCCGTATAATGTATTCATACAATTCTATCTCAAGTCCACAACCAGCAATTTTTGATAATATGAATGTATGGAATTGTCGTAAGGGTGTGGAAGTTGAAAACATGGGAGCTGTCCAGATTCGAGGCCTGGTCGCTGTAAATAACATTGAAGCTGGATATGAAGGTAAAATGATTACAGAAGGAAATCAGTATAACAATGACAGTCCCTCTGTTGAAGATTCGGTTATTGCTGGTTACCTGCCGGGCATTCCTTCCCTGGGGTGTACCACGGGAGGACTTATATCCCCTTATATGTTTGGATTCACAATTCGTAATGTGAGTTTTGTAAACTTTAACCAAACAAACTGTGTTTCATTGCGAATTACAAGGATTTCAGATCATTGTAGCTCTAATTGTGGTGGATTTATGTACAGAACGACTAACTTGACATTTACCAACGCTGATAACCGCGTGAACAACGACTGGATCTGGGAATCGGTATTTGAGGATATGGACGGATCTCTCTGTGGGTTTGCGAACTGTACGTTGGTGCCGTGTACCGGAATTCTACCGTCAAGCTGTACTACCTTCGCTAGCTCTTCAAATGCCCCATTATGTGCCTGTCCATATGAGTTCAGATTTACTCGATTCGCTTTTGAGTCATACATGTATGGCCGCAATTACTCCAACTCTCATAGCTATTCCAATAGACCTGTCACCTTCACAAACCGGTATGGATCAACACCGCACCCGTATCGTAGTAGGGCAATATATCCTTCAAACGGCTGGATGACGAATGTCGTGTCTGGTGAATCATATTACTGGGACGTCGACACCAGCGAAGTTAGGACTTACATCGCTTACTATGGTTACTTCTCAAGAATGCAGGTATTACAAATTTGACATAAGTTTTTTCATAGCTATGAAAAAATGCATAAACAATTTTTAACTGATAATTATCCTGCAACTGCCGCACATACTGACGGATAACTACTACTGGATAAACTTGTGCTTTATCCGTCAATACGAAATGCTTTATCCGTCAATAGGTTCACGTGAATTTGCTACACATTTGCCAGAAATATCCTTGGGGATGGGGAACAGAGTTTGTATGGAATGTATCCAATTTTGGCGAGAAACATCGATCCGTGGGGGAAGGGTAACGGAGTTTGTCCCCATAGGGAAATTTGAGGTAAATCTTTAAATTTCTTCAAAAAAGAAACAATGATCCTATAATCAGAACATTACTTCGCATTACAATAACCAGGTGAGCGATACAGGCCCTCTCGGCCTCTTGTTATGATATCGAAACTCTCTTAGGGCGGTTTGTCTTTTTCATGGCTCATTACAGAAGTATGTATTGCAAAGTAATTCTTTGTAATTATCATTTTTGTAAGCATTTCCATATTGTTTCAGTGATATTAACCACTGAACAGAAATACTTGAACTGTTTGCGAAGGCGCTAATATATTTCCCATAGTAGTAAAAATGAGTACACTTTATGAGTCTTTTCTTGGGCAGTAAAAAAGCGTCTCGCATCGAGCGAAACCAAGTCAATAACCGGCAATTTGCTTTAGTTTTGAATGTCATCTATAATGAAAAAATAGTTACAGGATAAAGAGAATACACGCTTAGTATTGTAATGACGGTTATGACGGCTTTTCTAAGTCGCGTAAAATAACATTGTATTGTACGATACTAACCATGTATTCTCTATATATGAATATTTTTTTCAACAGTACGGAGATTACTTCATTATTAGCCATCCGTTCGCCGGAGAGCCGGACGAATTTTTGATAGACGGGTACAATCGGATCACTGCCACGACGAATGAGACGTTGGATCCAGAAGTACATTACCATGGCGACTGGCATTACAACGAGACATCGGAACGAATCTCATACTTAGGTTAATGCTTTGTCTATTTACTGGGAGTTTATGCTTTATCTATGGACGTTTTCATGTCTGTTGGCCTACGTCCGGGTCATACACCAATGGTGATTTTTCGTAAAACCTGACTTAACATTTTATCAGTTTTTCTGACTTTAGTAAAATATGTTTCGTTAGCATTTTTCTATATCTTCCAGTTTTTTTGATAAAGCAAATTAGTTAACAAAAACTTACCACGGTAAATATTTGATGTAAATAGAGAGACAAGAGAGGTTTTAGGAAGAAGAACGTCAGTAAGAAAAAAACTAATGTTCACAAACTTAGTTATTGTTGTAATTGATGGAAAATTATTTTTATCGGTGTCTAATTACACTAAGTGGCAATATTTAAGTATGGTTTGTCCCTGTCAAAACCAGACAACTTAAAATTGTCGATGTCAACCACCTCGGCAAAAAGCGCACCATCAGATGATTGGTGGTTGGGATGATCGGGGGAGGGCTCAAACACGACCATATGATTGTTTGCACCTCACATGCAGCCCTGATTATGTACACATCACAGGCACAGATGATATCGATTAATTTAATTGGATTAAATCGATCAATCTATCAAGCATATTCAGCCAAATAAACTCTTGGGCATAACCTCGTGATGTTTCGCGAATAGACTTGTAAAATTATTTATGGTGTCAGTAGTAGTATCTTGCAGCTTTAAAAATTGCTATGATTCTGTCAACGAGACGCAATAGTTATTAAAGACGCTTAAAGTATACACGACGTATGGGCTATTTCTAACTCAATTTTGTTCCACGAAGCAGAGCTTTCGCCGCCATATCTGATTTTCATTCCAAAGTACCTTCGAATACCAAGACACGTTTGATCCCTTGCTATGATTGCTAATTAAGCTTAACGATAAAAAATGCTCCTCTGGATATCTTGACATGATGCCTGCTACTTACAATTATCAATATTGCTTGTTCAGGTAATCGATTTTTTAAGACATAGACGCATGACATATATTAAGTCAATTTTAAAGCAAGAATAGTAAAAATCCCTCCCTGTGTGATTCGATTTACAAATTCATTGTCATTTTTATACTTTCAGTATCCTACAAACGACGGGGTTACTCGTCTCATTACGTTATACGGGATATATATTATAATCTACTGATTAGGAAATGCTACTACAAGGGATGTATCACTCCAACGACTCCGGAACCAACAACCGTCCCAACAACTCCAACTCCTACCACTCCCTGCGTCTACTGGTCCTCGCCTACGTCATGGCCGACCAACACACTTCCGGTAAATGGCGATGACGTCACAATCTCGAAAGGTATTTAAATCGATTTAAATGACTTATAATAACTTTATATAACGTGATTGTGAAAAATCCTCCAGCAAATAAAGAGACATCAAGAATGATCACTAACGGCAACTATCATGCAAAGTTCTTTAATAATTTAACGTGAGTTATTTAACAAACTCTTACAGCGTACGGAAATATATCTCTGCAATGTGAATATTTAACTACTTGGTAAAGCATACAACAATATTACCTTTTTAGATGTATGTATGATCGCCGACTCGACGATACCGAGCCTTAATAAACTAGTTATCTACGGCGTCCTAGAGTTTGATCACGGTCCTGTGAATGGCTCCTATCGAAATTTTACTCTGAACGTGACGGATATTATAATTATTGGAGGTGATCTGCGTATTGGGTCGCCGAATGATACATTCAAGGGTGACATGGATATCATACTTCGGGGTCGACGATCGACCGATCATGAATCTGAAGAACATCTCCCCAACACGGATATACCAATTAGTGCAAAGTCAATAGGTAATTATTATAAGTAAAAAAATGATAATAACATCACACAATAGATTTGTAATATAATTGTATGAATATGTGATCATGGATGTTGTGAAAGTAGATTTATTTCATTCGAAAATCACAAAATATTTTACTTTGAAAATTTAAAAATTGATATTCTGAATTAAGTTTATTTTCCCAAATCATAAAATCTGTTATTTTGAAAATTTGAAAAGTGATATTTTGAATTCAAACTCTGAAACACAAAGTGTTAGTAAAAATGTAATTATGCTCAAATCATTATTGGTTTTCAGAGTATAAATATTTTCATTTACATTTAACTATTTTAGTAAATGTGATGCTTTATTACAAATTAATCGTTCCTCTACACTTACAATAAATAAGTTATAAATATAATAACCATTTTTGTACTACTTCAAGCTGTATACGGAGGTCTTGAAATCCATGGTAAAGATGTTGGCGTTCCATGGACGAGACTTAACACAACAGTGAACCCCGGGGATACTACCATTACGTTAGCTGATAACGTAACATGGGAAGCTGGGGACGAAATAGTCATCGCTCCGACGAGTTACGATATCTGGGAGACAGAGACATTTCGGATCACTGATGTGTTAAATGACGGAGTAACTCTTTCACTCAACGCGTCCCTACGATTCAGACACATAGGTACGGGTCACTGTATGTTGTTTAAGTTCTATGTCCACTTATAGGATGTTGACAGAAGGAAACATTTAGACATGGAGTTACCTACGTGTGCAATACCCCGATATTAACGTTAGAAGCTCTTAATTTTGAGTTAAGAAATAAACCCTTTAACTTAATTTTCAATTTTTGTTTATTATAAATGTCGCCCATTTAAGTAGACTGTGAAAGATGTGCTGCTCGGTTCTCATCTTTCACAGGGATACGCAGCTCGAATACATGTAGTCTCACGAACACGCGTGTCCCAACTACCAAAACACAAAGAATTTGAAAACATAAAGGATGTAAAATACAATTACACCATAATGCTGATATGATGCAAATAAGAAATAAACTTAACAAGACTGTTGTTATTCCAGCATACAACGAAGAAATAGGAGGACGAAGTGTACAGATGGCAGCAGAAGTAGGTCTTCTGACCAGGAATATCAGAGTGTTGGCAGATGATGACGAATCGTTACTCAATGAGGGGTATGGAGGTCGGGTTATGGTTGGGGCGACTTCATTCCGGAATGAGCTTCACAAAGGTGATTTAATCTTGCCAAACAATATAGTATATTTAATCGCTGATATCACAACGACATGATTAATGTATTATATACTTAAGAAAAATGATAAGGAGCACAATATGTTAACTATAAGTCACGCTTTATTATCTTTCCATTTCAGGTAACGCTCGCTTCAGTAATGTCGAGTTTGTACACACTGGACTGACGTATACGAATGCAGAGAGAGTGACTGACCACAAACCGTCCGCTGTAACAAAGTGTGCGTTCCACCACGTGTTGTCACAGGCGATCGGGGTATATGGGACTACAGGTGTCGTACTGACCGATAACGTCATCCACCATTCCGTTTCTTCAGGTAAGTGTCATAGTATTGAGCACAAAATGTCGTTTTGACGTTGTGTACACTATCAGCAGTTAGGGTTGTTCATAAATGAACCGTTTTTTATATACGATTCATATGGTTTGATGGAAAAATTATCGTTTTGACCATAATTGCTTTGCTGCTATCGAATTATTGATGAAAAATAAAATTTCAAAATCTGACATCATGGCATTCAAATTATTTTAAGGGTAACATACTAAGACAGGTAAACCTTAAATTCCATATGTAATGCACATGTGCAGTAACATGTCTGTATACATACAATGTTATGACTAGGCCCAGTATCCGTTGTTCATTGTTTACTTTATTAACATTTATCACATCATTAACATAATAATGAAAACCATCCAATCATAGCAACTGTAAAGGTTAAAAAACATGAAATGTATTGTGTTCAATCGGAAACATTGTATTTAAGATGCTTCACCGCGACAGATCATAAACGATACAATCATTAGAACAACTATTGATGTTTAATCGTGTATATATGTCTTTTCAAGATACGCATGATACTAATTAAAATCAAAAACAACAGGCGGTGATAATACTAAAGTGTCACGATGTTATTTAATAACCCATACGCTTAGAAAAAATTTACGAGCAATGATAAAAAATATTCCACCTAGTAAGAGAATATTAAGTTGACTACATTCATTAAAATTATATTTTAGCCATAAAAACATCATCAAGGAGAACCGCAATTGCACGAAACCTAATCGTTCTGGTCAATGAAGACACCATCAATTATATCAGAGCTGTAAGTACGGAACATTCCGGGGAGCTAACACTTGTTGATAATACAGTCTCTGGAGCCCATGGAGCAGCTTTTAGCCTTCCTGGTGAAGAATGTGGGATTTCAACTTCATCAGGAAATGAAGCCCACAGCTCATCTATAGGATTGGATGTGTATTATGTGGACAGTACCTGTAACGAAATATCAAACTTCATCATTTGGAAATGCAGTAATGTCGGAATACATTACAACGGTCAACAATCAGTCGAAATACACGGGGTTATATTGGCAGAAAATATCCTTGGCATATACGCTCAAGTTACTGGACCTAACCCTCTCGATCATTTATACTCGCCAAAGTTCTGTATGATCAGAGATAGTTTGATTATCGGAAGAACACCGTCATATAACTGTACAACAGATAAATTTACTGGACTAAGTCATCAGCTGACCGGAGGTCACGTTGGTGTGACGTTTACATCATTCATGCAATACAGAAGTGGTTATTCCATTTATGATGTGCTTTCATCGAACTCCTACACAGCCATAATGGGAGTAACTAAAGTTCAGGGTACGTACAGGAACTATTTCTAGGTCATCCTGATGAGGTAGTATATCCAAGATTATTATGGTATATTATGGCGGAAACACCTTCAATCCAATTATCAGTTTTTCGAACAAGAATGAAAATCCTTAACGGAAATTATGTTATGAGCATCTCACTGTTTATAATAATGTATTTAAAATTAGAATAATAATAATGACCTGTATACGTAGTGTTCATTATAAGCAAATTTATTACGATATAATATCTTTGTAATTTTGTTTGTGGTTACAGATGTTACGTTTGCTCATTTTAAAACTGTCTGTGGTACTAAGGATGTGATGATAACGACAAACAAATGGAACGATGACGGCCAGCATCCTGTGGAAACCATTAGGATTACTAAATATAACTCGGACAACGATTCGTATTTCTTTATACATCGACCAAACATAGAGTTTGTATAGCCTACATTGTCATTGCTTGTTTCAAAATGACCGTATGCAAATACCTGAAAACTAGATCAGAGCACATAATATAGCAGCACAGAATAGCTAAAATATTAATAATTTATGTTCAAAAGCAAATATAATTCCTATTTTATACATATCATATTTCTGCAGGATACCCCAGGAATAGAAAAATGATGGAAAATGGATCAGATGAAAAATATATCATTATTTCTCTTAACTAATCAAATTGTATTGCTTAAAATATATCTACATCAGAAAGGTAAACCCGAGTGCCTGTGTTGACATGGACTGTGATGGACTGAAGAAAGTGCTGATCAAAGACAAAGACGGTTCCTTACTAGGAACGAGAGGTGCTGTCCTGTCTCAGTCGGAGTGGGAGTGGAATGGGGATCCGAGAAGGGGTCTAGGGGACAACAAAATACCCCGGGAGTTACTGACGTCTGTAACTGGGGAACGTATCAATGTTAGTACCATCGCACCGCACAAAGGTATACAACATTGAATATAGTTTACAGGTTTGTGCAAATGTAGGATGGGGTCATAACTTGACCGACAAAAGTCATTATACTGCTTTGTTCTTGCAATATTGACTGAAAGAAAGAATTAAAGAAATATTCAAATGTTACAAATGACAGGTTTTCCATCAATATCAAACTTTTTAGCCTTTTGTGTTTTTAAAAAGGTATAATCCGGAATGATGAGTGTCATTTCCGGGCAGCCTGGCAGGCCTACGAGTGTCATGACCTTGACTACGAGATGCTGATAATAGAGAGTTTGGACGCGGACACAGAAACCCGGCGTCTGTCCCCTGTCGCTATTTTAGGTGATGGCTATCTTGACCTCATTAATGGACCCCAGGATCATTCCGGGTGTAGTCAAGGTTACTGCCGAAAACGTTTATCAACATTCATGGCTATAGTCGCAACAGGTTTGTTATTAAAATTCATATACCGTATTGATGGACAAAATTCACTTTATTCACAAGACGAAAACATTTTGAAATAATGCTTAAATCAATGATATATTGATAAATATAATGCAATTTTATAATGAAATCATCATTCAGCAATACGCCAAACCATACATACAATATAATGTATGTATGTCGTGTAGACGATTAACAAATACTGACAACTTTGCTTGTTATCTTGTAAAAGTTTCGTATTATAATTTGAAAAACTATATGAACCATTATACTAATTTTTACCCTCACAAAATCTCATAAAAAATACAATGTGTGAATATGGATGCTTATAAATGATGGTTCAGAGAGCACCAATATACTATTGACATAGCGGTACATGTTGCATGAAATATCACACGTTTTGAAAGAACCGCGACAGTCAACGCAATTTTTCAAACATTTGGGTAATATCGGAAAACCGAGCTGCCTCACGTGACCGACATCGGCGATATCTGTATACATTGGAACCTCCCGAGCCGTATCACATGGTCAATATCGGCAATACCCGTACAGATCGAAATAGATCGAAAGAGTGCGGATACTTCCGAACTATTTTAAACGTGTACACGCTGAAAATAAATATTTAATTTAATTGTTTAAAAAATTATACGAATACGAACTTTACAAAAGTCGGTAAATATCAAACGTTTAAAACTTAGAGAGTCGGAGAAAAATATGTAGAACACTTTAAATACTTTTTCTATGCCAAAATACAACAAGTCGCAGACCAAACATCTTTAAATATTGAAATAATGATTATATGTAATATTGTTTTACAGGAAAAACCTACTCTTTATACTTTTCGACAACGTGCCCACAGACATTACGACTGTTCCTGTTGAATTCCGACGGCAGTCAAAGAGTTATTTTAGCTATATGGTACTCCCAATCCAATCGGCGAGATGTGTATATCGGGGATGATGTAGTTTTAGCAAAGAATGCCAGAATGGTGGATGGAAAATATATAGTCGATCGGCCAACACGACCAGGAGAATTCAAGCCTAAACTTTCTGATGTCATAGGGGCTAATTACTTCGATCGAGACACTAATACTTTATATGTGTTAGTTAGAGGAAATAGTCCTGTTAAGATCGTGACAAATCCATCTTTAATTGTATCTTTTCAAATACCTGCCTTGACTCCTGAGGAGTTTTACGGGGAGGCGTTGGTACATAACCTGGCCTTGTTTTTTGATGTACCACCTGAGAAAGTCAGAATAGTTAATGTCGTCAGGGAGACTGGAAGGAGGCGGCGGGACACTGAGGGTAGTACCAAAGATGTTGCTGAAGTAGGTGATAATCCGCCTGCAGGTTAGTGAACACAGCATTATCATATACATGTACCCACGAATAGAAAAATCATCAGTTATCAGGTTCTGTTTCCAGTCTATTTTTCGTCGTCAACGTTTGATTGTACATTGTAATAACATATTTATATCACATTCGACATACGATATTTTTTTCTGAATCATTTGTTTAAGTTGTGCTTATCCTCTGTATTGATAAAAGGGGATACTCTTTTCCATTTTTCCCAGATGTCTCCCTAAAAATATAATCTAAAAGGATAAGATTTGTTTTGTTTCTTTGAAGGTGGGAATGCCACTGTAAACGAGACACTGACAAAAGAAGACCTGTTGAATAAGTCAGCAATGTTTATAAATACGGTTCAGGGCGGCGGTGATATAAGTAAAGCACTGAATGTGACTATATCAAGGATATCTGTATCTGAACCGCTTGTTGATCCTGAGGATGCCCCACCTCGAACTGATACGTCCGGCGATATCACTGTACCGAAGAACTTGAATATATCTGTACAACTGAATTCGTCGTATGAAACTGCACCATTCCCTATACAGCCTTGCCTGCATGTCATCGATGAACAGGTATTTAAAATGCAGAATCATAATCCAATACAAATTCCTGCAAATAGGAAGAAACATTAAAGAAATTATGTAATCACTGACCCAATTACGCCGAAATTGTTAGAAATACAAATATTTCATTTGAATTCAAACACACAGGTCTGGTTATATTTTAGATATACAAAATGTATTTCGTGGTATAAAATTATAATAATATCAAAAGCTGAAGGATTTTTGTTTTAAGTTTAAGTTTTAAAGCAAGAATTCCAATGCCTATTTCTATTTAGGCTTATTATCGAGGTTTATGGGTATCCGTGCTTATTACTGACACAAATACAGACATCAAATCAAGTGATATTATGGAGTTTTAGGAATTCAACAGCTATATTGCCCATCTTAGACTGGACGTCCAAACTTCCCGCTAATTGAACAGTATATGTTTGGTTTTTAATTTTCAATACTTCACACTGTAATATTGACATGAAGATCTTTGAGTAAATGGTGTAGATAATGAAGTACAAGTATTTTGTTCAATATCCATTACATATCTCATTGTATTTGTAGGACGAACCAATGAAAAAATTAGGAAGTATCGGAGATCCTTGGCGTATCACAGCTTACCTAACATCAGAAACACACCAATCTGTCCAGTTACACGGAACAACGACTGTTGACGTTGTCAGCGGATGGGCCAATTTCACAGATCTGTCGTTATCTCACTATGGGGATGATTACAGTTTAGTCTTTAACAAGTCTTATCCAGATAATGCCATCGATTTGACCGTTCTGTCTGAAAAGTTTTCTGTCAACAAAATCAGCCTCGGCCTTCATATCACAACCGAGAACATAACATTAGTCAACAGTGAAACAAGGGTGATGATTGAACTACTTGACGACATGACGAAAGATCGAATCAAGAATATTGCATGGAGAGTAAGTATAAACACCATAAACATTTTGTATTATAAAACTTCAAAGTCTCTAAATGCTATACAATACAATTTAGATTACTTGGAAATATATATCATCATGGAAATTGTTTTAATAAAAATCCTTTTTTAATTGCATTTTGTAAAATATTTGAAAGTGCACCCTTTCATTCTAAAATAAAATGGTTTGCTTGACGTCTAGGGCCACACATGGACTGCCACAGTAAATTTGGATGAAAATTGTGATGGCATTAGCGGAAATATGACCGGGTCTAAGGAAGCGACTTTTAATCATTCGACAGGGGAAGTTGTCTTTGATAATTTGGTATTCGATCAGATTGGTGTTTACTTCCTGCAGCTTAATGTAACTTCATCACCAGAGGAATATGATTTATCCGGTCAGATTCAAGTTCGTGTACTGAGTGAAGTCCAGCTGAGCCTTCGAAATGACAACAACACGGCAACCTCGACAAATTTCTCACTAACATTCAATGAAAATTATACGGATATTGTTGGAGATGACGCCGAAGAATTTAAAGCAATGGTTGTCGACAGACTTTCACGGGAAAACACTGATGTCTATTTTGATATAATATCTGTGAGACCGGGTAAATATTGAATTCATAATAGTTCGTAAACGTATTTAAACTCTATGAATTGAGTTTAAAGTCCTAACCAAGTATTCGGTGTCTGAATCATATAGACGAAATATTTAGATATAACAATTGTTAGCAATGATTTAATGTTAACTCAGATAATATATATTGTTCTCATTTTGTCTCTCTTTAAAGCACATGTTTTGCGTCCATCCCTTACGGGGCGCGGTGGCAGAGTGGTTAATATATCTCGACTTATTACCACGAGTCCTCAACCTCTGGGTCACGAGTTCGAATCCTATGTGGGGCAATTGTTAGGTACTGACCGTGGTCGGTAGTTTTTCTTCGGTTACTTCGGCTTTCCTCCACAAATAAACCTGGCACGTCCATACATGACTCTGACTGTTAAAAGGACGTTAAACTAATAAAACCCAGTCCAACTCTTTCACGGAGACAAATTGATTTACCTGTTAAATTGACTTGCTATTGAAAACCGCTTCACTCTAAGTTTAGTGAGAGGAGATGTTAAGGAGGGCTGAAGTTGGTTGCGAGTTCCTAGTTCCTAGTTCCGTTTAATAAACGGAACTAGGAACCAATCCCGAGTTCCGTTTAACTTAAACGGAACTAGGAACTAGACCCGAGTTCCGTTTAACTTAAACGGAACTAGGAACCAGACCCGAGTTCCGTTTAACAAAAGTACTGGTCAACGAGCCGAGTTCTGTTTATTAGGATTTCTACCTCTAATTGCATGTTCAATTACATATTATATACGGGAATCGAACTTAAAGCTTACATTCATAATACAGAACAGAATTCATATCTATAACACAGATTTCCTTAAACGGATCTGATATCTAGACCTCAGTTCCGTTTAACTTAAACGGAACTAGGAACAAGACCCGAGTTCCGTTTAACTTAAACGGAACTAGGAAACTTCAGCCCTCCATATGGGAGAAGTTCCAAAATTTGTTAAGCATTCGGAACTTTTGGCTCTTATTTTTGTAGCTGCAGAGTGCAGGATCGCATGACTCGAAATGCCATGATTCACGGAAAAATGAAGACATATGCCGCTTGGGTCATCATTTTCATAAAGAATACTGTTGATGCTATCATCAATTCTTTGTTATTCATAGCCTAACCTACATGTATCTATGTTTTTGGTACACAGTTAATTGTGTACAGTGATTTCGTAGTCATAAGTCATAATGTTACATGCCTGCGTCCATTAATAATCTAATTAAATTATCTTCTTAAATATAGAGTTCTTCAGGATGACGTCCTTATATAAATCATATTATTCTTTTGACATTTGTCAAATGAACTTTATATCTGATATCTAATATAGAAATTAAGAACATTTGATTTGGTTCATATGGTGTTATAACACCTTGGTAGAATCAAAAATAATGACCTTGGGCTACGCCTCGGTCATTATTTAATTCTACCAAAGCGTTATAACACCATAAGGACATCAAAATTACAATATTTAATGACATGATATCATTAACAATCAAAATCATCTTGCTCCGCCAAAATGCAAAATCAACCAATACGATGCATAAATGTAAAACTACTATGATTTCGGACACGAGATTACATGTAGCGATACAGAGATGGTTTTATGTTATGAATAGCAAAGCGATGAGGGTAATAGCTGTCCTATATGAAAATATTTAGTCACGTGATCCTGCACTTTGAACTGTAAAACCTATTGACTTACTTAAAAGGAATGTCTTTCGAGTTGATGTTGTGTTTCTACAGGTTGTATCGTGATCGATGGGAAGCTATCCCAAATGTCTAATGATACCAATAAGACGCTGCACTCCATAGCACATTCCTTCAGTAGGAAATCATTAACCTACAAGAAGCATAAACTTCGACGTCCGAGACTGCGAAGTGGTGGGCGAAACATAGTAAGTATTTGATTGCAGTTGCATGTCCATTACAAATTTTCTTATTGATGAAATATTAGAATTGAATTGCAATTTGATATCCTAACGTTATATAGAAAATAACTATAAAGGAAGGTGATATTGTAGACACTTGTTGCATTATTTGTTAACCACATACTGTACATTTACAGTTATCCTATTTAACATTACTGAATATATTGCGATACTTATTGCACATGTTATTTATACATTGGTGACTATTGTTTTAACAATTTCTACGTATTATCCTAGCACTATGATCCTCCACAGAGTACTGAAGGTAAGTTAGCTTTTACACTTGCATTTTACGATACCTACAAACATTACACAATGTCAAACTTCACTACCAAACATCAAATGATTTACACGTCATATTGTAAAAAAATATCATCTACAAAAATACACAAAATAACAGGATAATTTCCTCGTGCAAAGTAATAGATACTGCAAACCAACTTTCATTGGTGGTTACTTAATTTCGCTATTTCCATTTTAAAACGAGTTCTGGAAGATTAAGTATCGCGAATTTAAAACTTAATGGAAAATACCTTTTAAGTGATGTTGATAATAATTCACAGAGAGAAACTCACAAATTATTTGGATAACTAGATTTGTGAAATTAACTCGCGAAAGAAAGTGTGCCTCCTCTATCTTACACGGATCTCAAGACAACTACTTTCATACAATCTCTCCATACACATTAAAATGCAATTAGGATATAAAGAACGAATCAAATCATTTACGTATGAAAAAGAGATGGAACATTTTTATCTATTTATTTATTGATTTTTTCACAAAAGTTAACCTAGTATTGAATGCTCAGTGCATGTGAGCTGGATATAACATGGTGATCTAATAAATGATTAATTAATGTTACCTCAATGGACTACTATTGAACATTATTTTGTTAAGTTTTAAGATCTTAAATCGATCTCTTCATTAAATGCAAAAGGTAGTTAATATCATACTATCTACAATTGTTATACATATTTTATTCATTTCCCTGTGTTACCTTCATATTAATATCATTAAACTAATTAGTTTTTGTTATCAATGCTATGTTCCATTATGTTGATTATATTTTTCTTTTAATGCAACATGTGTCATTTAAATTGATCACATATAGTTAAAAAAAAGATAATGGTTTGGTATTTAAGTGGCCATTGTACTTATTCATTTTTAAAAGACGAATGCAAAATTATACATTAACTTTATACATATATATTTGTTCATTTCTTGGTCTGATATTAAATCTTGAATTCTGATCGCTTCAAATATCGCCTCGATGAAATAACCTTGACAAAAAGGTAAGACAACTCAAAACTTACTTATCTGTTTTGTGATATTTGGAACATGCGGTAAGTATTTTATATAATATCATTTTTAGTTATTTAGAAATTGTGAGTTTAGGAAGATTGGTTACAGCACGCATGGATCCAACGGCTATATTTTGCTATCATTTACTTCAATTCATTTATCTTAATGATTTATAATGAAAAAGTAAGTAAAAACGTCAAATTCTGGACAGTTTTGTTTTCTGTTTGACTTAAATCGCAACCCAATTGATTCGTATTAATAATTCAATAGCTCCATAACTTCTCGCAAAACTTGCTTGTTTATATTCATTTATTTATTTGTGATGATATTACCCCGAGTATATTGGAAACAATCATTGATCATTTTATTGTTCTGATTTATTCCGTGACTTTGCTGACAGGATTTCCTTTTCGGTTGTTCACATCTCACTTCTTGTTGTCTTGCCATCTTTATGGTTGGTAGACCGTTATTATCTCATTTCGTTCAAGTATCAATAGCTTTGAAATCAATAGCTTTGAAATCACAGTTACATAGATATCGTCTTCTAACCATCAGCTGCCATTACTACATCGACTTTCTCATCAGATAGCACTTCATCCCCAACCACCACCACTGCTGAGACAAGCACATCGGCCAAAGCAACAACTACCAATAGTATTTTGAGCTCCACAGGAACAGCATCATCTGCTCCGAATAGCCAGCTTCCATTGGCTTCAGTTGTTGCCATAGTGACCGCTCCTGTGGCCACTTTGTTCGGGATAATCTTCATAATAATTATATGCAAATGCAGGAAGATACGAGAAAGAGAAAAGTCTGGTGAGAATATATATCTTAAAGCGGCTGTAGTTCCATAGAATGACCTATTTGTTAGGGGAAATTGAAATATTGGGTATTATTTGCATGTGCATTAGATGGGAAAATAGTCGTATGCGAACGCATTCATATCCACTGACGTAGCCATTAATTTAAACAGTATGTATAAGCATGGTATACACAATCTGCAGAATCCCTTCAATAAATAATTATTACAACAGATGTTGAAGACAATATATACTGATACAGTAATGATTTTTTCTAAAGTTCAATTAGTATGGCTGAAGCTTAACATACAGAATTTGACATTTGTTTATGAATATCTAAACTAATGTGTTTATTCAGAGTATCTAACGAAAACTTCGACAGCAGACTCTGATGACATTGATGGGAGGAAACGTGAATCGATCCATGGTGGACATGCTTATCTCTCCCCGATTGGATTGACCAATGATTTGAAGCCACAGCAATGTAATATCCCGCGGATACAAACCAATTTAGAGAAAAGGCCATACACCCCTACATTTGAAATAGAACATCACCTGGCACCGTCATCTATGGGAAGCTTTCGGTCAGCTGGGTCAAACAACTGGAGGAGGCCGTATATTAGGGGTGCTACTGAACCTTCCGACAGTGACGAAATGCTTTCGTCATTGTCATTTTACACTGGAAAAAGAAAGTGATAACCACACCAGATCAAATCGTGCGGTAGGAATCATTTGACCAAACAAGAGCGATAATGACGGCTTGGGCGGAATTGGCGGATATATTCAAGAAATTCTTGTGTAGGAAAGTGTTTGTGAAACATTAATTTAAGGCAGGATGGATTGCCTTAAGAACTCTTTAAAGAAGAAATACATTTTTACTGAGTTAATTGAAAACAAAAATGTGAATTGATCTGAAAACAACATGAAAATAACGAACTAGTTAAATGCTTGTGTATTATAATATTGGATAATCAGTAATCTTTGATGAGGAAACGACTTTATTATGTAATTCACGATGGTAGTCAAATACAAATCAGACCCTTTGTAATCATTTAGATGGTTAATAACGCGAATTGATTTAATTGATTAGATTCGTGGAAAACAACAAAATGAAACATTATTGAGTAATTATATATGTCTGAAAACAGACCTCACTAACCTAGTGAAATATAACTGCAAGCGTATGTATCCATATACTATATCGACTACATTCTATTTGGTCAAATAAGGGTTGATGCAAAATATGTGTTATATTATAACAAGCAAACACAAATCCATGTAACTATGAATCGTGTGATAAATAATAGTGATGATACATGTAGCATAAATTTTAGTTAGTTATGCGGAAATGTTTATTATGTTATGTCAATATTAGGATATTAGGCCTAGTTTAGTTTTTATAGAAGAATAAGGAGCAGTTTACATTTCATAACATTATCTCGATGAGTGCATATTTCATGAAAATATTAGTATACTCTCTTAAAAAATAACATAAAAGTCAATAGTTTGTGTTTTTATAAACATTTTTGCATGAATATAAGATTAGTATTGAACACCAATGTTTATATTTTTATAGCAATATATAAATGTACTTCTGATAATAGTATTAGAAATACTAGTTTGATAAAACATTTCTATTATATTTACGTTTTTGCTGGTAACGTTGAACATAAACGTTAACTTTATACCATCAATGGTTCAGAATCAAAAATGTGATAAATATATTGCCGAACAGTCTATCCGTTTTAATATTTGAGGTTTTGGAAATAATTTATTGAAAACTATTTTATCTATATCCCAGTGATCGAGGTGACTTACATTTAAAAACTGCTATGAAGTAGTTAAATCAATAGCGATGTTTTTTCACGTCTCCCTGGAGTAGCCTTACTAGATTATATATTAAAAGCATATCACTTCTTAAATTAAACATTAGCAATAAAATGCTAATTTGAAAACATTTTTGATATAATAAGATGTATGATTTATAATATCAGAATGTTATGAAACGGTAATGGTTGTTAATCTTTCTATTTTAAAGAAACAAATAACAAAACAATTTAATGTATATAAAACCATCAGAAATTCAAATGATTATGTCTTTAAAGGGCCACTACCTTTCCGAAACGGCTTTTAATTTTTAAAATGGGAATGGAAAACGAGATCGATAATTTTGTCGCAAAAGTTATTAACTTGCCGATAATACTACACGTATCATCACCTTCTAAATAATTTGATTAAAATAAATAAAATGTTAATTTTCATAACGCGGGTCGTTTTATGTTTCCCGCCGTCGTCCTAAATGCCGCGCGGTAGTTGACTATCTCTACGCCAGACGGCAAAACGGCGAAATGACTCTCCACTGTTATCATATATTACGCAGGAAATCTTGCATATGTTTGGTGTTGTTACCTCATCTTAGGCCATCGGTATATATTTTCTGATGTTATTTATGTTTTTTAAGAAACCTTTATGTTCTGCGGAAAGGTAGTGGGCCTTTAAGTTGCGGTTTTGATGTAATTGACATTAATTAAGCATTATTGTTTATTCTCCCTTTATATTGTATTTTATCATTACTATGATTTTAAAAAAAAATGTCTTTTCGTGTGAACATTTTAGCTTTTCTGATGTGATGCTTTTTATTTCTATTTTATCACAATTAAAAATTATCGAAAACAAAAGCGTTTATCATTTTAGTTAGTAATCTAAATACTATCCATTAATTACCATTTTTTTTACATAACTCAATGATTAGGCTGGCCAACGATGTAATTGTACCATCCCGATCCGAGAGTTGACATTCCTCTTCTGTTTAAATCAAGCAATGAAAGTATCGACGTTGCTTAGAAAATGAAAGATATTATAATATGTAACGTGATAATAACACGAATAACTTTTGGTTTGCCTAACACTTTTAAGATTTGATATAAGGACAAAAGTTTCATTCATTATAAGAAGGTTACGTTATACGATCGTTGGCCACATACACAGTATCTACTTTTGCATCTAATACAGTCGCATGCAGACACTGTGCAGCACGATCCATAGGTACTAATTAAGGGCAGAGTAGTCATAATGGTCGCTTATTTGTTTGTGTGATTCAATCTACATCTTATTAACAGCTGCAGTGATATTTAAGGACATCCCATGTATGTAGTGTGCTGCATGTGTGAAGTGCCTTGTGTGTGTTTTGGGAGAATGTTATGTATTTGTGTACTGTCTGTTTGTAAAAGACGAACTCTTGTGCCCTTTATAGTGATAACCCAATAAAACATGCCGCCGAAGACACCAAACAACATACCTCACCCAGTAACATGATACTGACAACGGGCATGCTGAACGCTTAGCAGAAACAGAAACTACCATTTTTTAAATACATTTATTCTTGATCAGTTGACAGAATCCAGATCATTTCTCACAGGGGCGAGCGCTCATCAAAAGACTAAAAACAAGTGAAATGATGGGAAGAAGAAAGTCAGTTATAAAGAATAGAAAAGAAAATATCATAAATTTAGTCATCTTTTACGATCATGCCATAGGGGCAGCAGATACAATTATAACGCCCTACCTGTTCAAATCTAAATAGAATGCAAAATCCCTCCATAATGTGACCGGGATGACAGAAAATGGTCAGTCATAAGAGTTATTGACACGGCCTTGCAATGTGATTGAAGGCCCATTTTCACTCCCTTTAAATAATCAATCAAAACATTAGAAATGGGAAAGTTTATAAATGAAACACTCAGTTGTTTCACTGTCATATCTATTGCTAACTGTTGTTAAAAAATGTACAGATCATCAAATCAATATTTCGAATTTTTGTCGAGTAAGAGATGTTTGTGAGTATTATCTCAGGCAACTCACGATGGTGTTTAAAATGCTTACACGTTGTCGTCTTTACATTGCCATTCAATCACATTATGTCACGGTCACAAAGAAATGCTCGAATTCTTCCTCACAGGAGCTAATGCTTAACTTGTGCTCGTAAACGCAAGAACAAAAGGCATAGAATAGAAAAAATGCCCGAAGCTAAGGATCATGTGACAATAAAACAACAGCTGCCAATGTCTAGCTCATTCTATCATATTACAACTGATGTATCATCCTATCTATAGGTCATTGAGTTTCACCTGGATAAGACATATAAGGAAATAACAAAATGGAAACGATTTGGCTCTGTTAGGATGTTTTTAATAAGTAATATTTAGCTCTAAAAAACGAGAACATAATTTAGATGTTATAAACCAGAATGGAAACCTATATGTTTCCTCATATAAAGAGTAAAATATGTATATATTTTTCAAAATAACTGTAAAATGATCAGGGAATCACCGATTCAAGTTCAAACCCATTGTCTACAATACCTCAGCAAAACTTCAATCCAAAATAAATGACCAAACAAACACGATTTAGCACAATAAATCATCATAATGGTATGTTCAATTTGTATACGGATAATTATGTTTTAATGAGAAGCCAGCTGTCTCTATCCCAGAGGTACGTTCTACTTAGAGAAAAATCGAATATCGATATCTGATAAGAAAATATACACTCGATTTTATAGTATAATAATAAAATAGTATAGTATGGTAGTATCTGTTAATTTCATGACAACAGCTGGTGTTAAACAGGGCAGAACATTTAATTATTGGTCTGTATTATGAAGAGACTAAATGAACATAGTGTACGTTGGCAAATGTCTGGACCAACAAAATGTATATGTAGATTTAGTATTTTGGTAAACTAACAATGCAACGGACCCTTGGTGTTCTTCTGGTGGCACTGATCGTGCAAACTTACTGAAATATACACAGCCGTTAATAATAAGCTTACAACATATGCCACTCTTTAATATTTTAAATCTGCTTTTTATTGTTCAAATTACACAGATAATCACAGTTTCAATAAGTTCCATTCCACAGAATAGCCCAAAGAACATATTTATCGTAACAAATATCGATTTCACAATACAAAAAATAATACGAAACGGCGTCATATATCCAGGCTGATTACCATGGTGAAAGATAAAATATTGTTCCGACAACGTTATGGTCTTAGTCTGATATGGATTATGTTTTATGGTCGCATTACATAGCAATTATAAATATTTACTTGTAAACATCCCTTCATGCTGCCTCCCTTGGCATCGCCTCACTGTTGGCCTTGAGTTGAGCGTTCGCCCCTGTTAGGAAGGCTCTGGGTTCTATCCCCTGGCAGAGACACACCAAAGTCTATAAAAGACTAATATATAAAAGGCATGCTTCAGTGATATAGCACTATAAAAAGGGCAACAGTTCCACTATACAAGAAGACACCACACGAACATACTGCAGTCTCGCAAAACACGCACCTCGCACTTCACACACGCTACACACTGCATACATGGGAGGCCGTCGTTACATGACCATGGCTGTTAATAGGACGTAAATTAATCAAAAAACAAACAAACAATCAATGGTTTGTTGATTTTCAGACTGTTCTTATAAATATTTCTAGTTTTGGATAAGGGATATTTAGGATTTTCATGATATAAAAACAAAATAAGAAGTTAAAAGGAACTATTGGTAACAACTTCAGCTCTTACATGAACGTTGATTTGTCCCAACAAGACTATTTCATAAATACATATAGTCCAATATCATATACACCTGTTTATAGCCGTATTTACGTATCATTTTCGCGTTCAGATTCTAGACCTTAACAATACTGCATTGAAAGACTGAATATAACACTAACAGGCATGTATAGTATGCCTAGACATGGAACATAAACTTGGAGATAAGGTATAGAAGAAAGTAGTTCAGCTTATTTTATCACCGTTGTCATCGTGGCGAAGCGTGCAACTGTCATGTCGACTACTAACATTGTGGACAACCTTGCTGCTGTATTACACGGGAAACTCGACATTCGTTTGGTAATGTTATTTTTATATGAACATGATCGCAATTTGATATTGTCCTTAATATAACATAGTCAATAGCCCTCACCTACGTTATGTTTGCAGACATGAGAAATATTCCGTAGTGTATTTAGCTTACATTCAAATACTGCACAGTATATCTGAATAGGTCTAATAATGTTATGGTAACGCCAGATGTGCACTGTATATCTTTTTCTGCATGCAGTGTTTAGCTTGAATTATGTGTAAGCTGTTATGGCTATGAAATGTTTATATAAACAAAACCTAATTTTATCTTTATCATACACGGTCGTTGTCCAATACGGTGGTCTTTCGTTATCTATAAAGTGTGCCAGCCACCGATCTGTCAGCGAAGACTTTATTTCGCAACAGCTGGGCATGATACAGAAATGAATACACCTTTAATACATGCATGACCGTGCGAAAGGGTCTACAATGGCTCTATATAATGTTTCTGATTAATCGGTCGACGATGATGACTTCGGTTCAATTCCATTTCTTCTCACCATCCGCGTTCAAGAGATGTCGATGTATCCTATGCTGTTGGGGCACCTTAACTGAGCTGTGAAGATTAAAGCAAAGGATGGATCGATACAAATCACTTAAATTCTTTTTGTAATAATCATCAAGATGCCTATCAATAATTAAGGTTCTAATATACTAGGATAATGCACTTTCAATTTTTTTTCCTAAAATAATGACAGATACCCTACCGCACGGTCACACATTGGTTTAATACGGATAACTATTTCTTTGCTTTCTTCCCAATAAACAGATATTGGTTATAGGTAACAAACATGTACTTGAAACACATGACTACCAAGCGTATCTAAATTACTGAACGCGTTATTTCATAGACAGAATTCGTGCCAAAAACTTTGAGCCAAGAAATTTCAGTAAATTATTTGAGCAATCAGGCCATTATTTTGTGTGTTCCCTTAAATTTTCATCATGATTTTGTCGTTGCTTTGAACGTAATATGGACCTAGGCTGCCTTATGCACGTGATCTAAACCTGTAATATATCTAATCTGTATATATTATCAGTCACTTAAAGTTATATGTGCCGTAACTGGGCGTAATTTGTTCTTTAGTAATTCATTGAAAACTATAAGGCTTGATGAGTTAAGCTGTGAAAAATATTTCCAAAGGACAGACAAACATGTATGGTGCCGTATAAACATTAGTTACAACACAAAAATAATGCTCTACTTTTTATGCCTTACGTATGTTCAGATGGAAACATACATACAGAAACTATACCATTATTAATAACACTGTAATAATGTACAAACCACATATTGGCTTCGTTGTCTGACCGTATCTCCTCATTTCACTGTATTGTAGACGTACAAATAGTGATGTTTTGCAGTATTGCTGAAAATATTTTCCATCTATAATTAGTAATTGTACAGTTACAATATCTACATTGTAAGTATTGTAATTCTCAAAATGTTGGTAATTTTTGGTGGTGAATAACATATCAAAAGCTCTTCAAGATTAGTGAGCATAAAAATACGGCACATATAACTTTAATAAAAACAAAATGGAATCGCTACATTGAAGCAATTGAACTTTACTGGGATTATCCGTAATATGGATAATAAAACCTGTCTTAACAACCACCGCTGTATTAAGACGAACTGCTTGGAGGACTTTATAGATAGGTTTGACTTAACTGTGGATATATGGAGGAACATCTACCAATGCCTGCCCTCTGTATAAAGACAACCTGCTTTACCAAGACCACTTTTCTAAGATCCTTAACAAAACAATGAAATCTGTGTATAAAGGCCACCTAGTTGTAAAGATAAGTTTTACTCTGTCCATTTGGAGGACTTGACTGTACTATGGTTACATATACGTAAACAGCTTACAATGTCTGTCCTACAGGTCGTATTAAGATGACCTACTACGACAGAAACCACATATCTGTTGCGTTCCACTGTATACTGAACAGACGTACTAAGTGTTGTGTAAGGATTTAAATGTTACCTCGTATCAGTGGAAGTGAATTACGACAAGTGACATGACACTTCAACACTTAATGAACGCTTAAACCCAACAGTTGTTATACATAATATATATATTTTATTTTCTAGGTGATCAGCACTTTAACTGTTCAATTTCTGATTATTATTTTACTTAAATTTTCCGTCAAATAAAAAACGGTAAACGGGAAAGATATTAGAAGTATCCATGTTTTGCTAGATTACTGAAAAGAGTATCAGAATATAGAAACCCAAATGTTGAAAAATAATGAGATTTATAATTTTGAAAGCTATATTTGCACTTTTTAGAAAAGCATTGTAAAGATATGCATGAAAATAGTATACCTGAAATTATTTTAAAAGATATCATACATGAGCGGATATTTAATAGGAACTTATTTAAATGAGTTCATTAATTTCAAAAGTCAAGAGTCCTTAAGCATGGCATATTATTGAACTTGTTTAAGCAACCTTGTGTTACGTCGCTACGAGTATAATGCATATTTAACGCATTTATTCCACCACAGTAACTTTAAAAATCTATGAAGGGATTATCTTGATATTAATTGCAACTATATGCCAGAAGATGTCTGATTCCGTTAATTTACTGTAACCTTCAAAGACATTGCTACTGATTTTACTGCTTATATCTTATTACTAAAATATAGTGTAATTGTTATTAATTAATTTCCTAATAATTCATTTGTTTTCAGGAGACAATCAGTATACCAGACCTAAAGGAGAATGGTTAGTGTTTTTCTCTATGTTGACAACACTATAGATATGTAAATTAAACAGCATTCTTTAAACATTGGTTCCAAATCATAGAAATTAAAATAAGCTTACTCGAAATGAATGTGTAATTTTTGTATGTCAAGGAGAAAATGTAGACGAAATTGTTCAAACCTGAAAACAACATCACTTTTTTTAATGCAAATGAAATTGATTTTACATATCTGTCTCTTTCTCTACAACCAATGCTTTATTAATGTAAGTTAGGTTCGAAGATATATTATAATTCCTCTCCATTATAGTTGTTGATTTTATAGCATATGTGCACGATACATAAACAACTATTAACACAAATATTAGGGTTTTTTTGTTACTTAACCACTTGTCTTCAACTGTTTCAGAACTTCTATTAGTATTAATAAATATATTGCATGCTTTACGCTGCATTTCTTCTACGAAAAATATCGCATATAATATAGTTACTTTATACAATTTGTCTTGCTAATACAGAGGTGTTACTCTCTATGGGATCGGTGGGGATATGTGGCTCAGATCTGAAATACTGGACAGAGGGCAAATGTGGCATCTTCACACTTGATCAGCCAATGGTCATGGGACACGAGGGCAGTGGTACTGTCACAAAGGTTGGCCCTGGCGTAAAGTCACTCAAAATCGGTAATCTCATACAGAGTTATATCGCAAGTGTATAACAGTAATTAAGTTTTGATATTTCTCTTCTTATGTATGTCTTATACAACGATTAATTAATTAGTACAAAATATACTGAAATGGTCATTTCGTTGGTTTGTAGGTTACTGCAAACCAACCTTCTTTCGCGATTTAGGTTTCAAAGCAACTTCATTGTGATTAGCGTTCGTGGAATAGAAAAATGAATTGAAATGCCGTTTATTGTATGCCATGCAGATATCAATTGACAGAGATAGATTTTCTTCGAATAGTTATTGATGGCAAAAGTCGCAAAAGTACACGGCACGCCAAAACAAGCAGTTTTCAGTAAGCCCAAAAACGTCCAGATACAAAATGAAACACAACACTGATTAGCGTTATTATTGTCAAATTATGAGAAAAAAAGTCAAATTTAAACTTATTTAAGTAAGTACTGACTGTCATACTCTATGAAGAGTATACCTGTAATAATATTACTTTTCATTACCAAGGTGACAGGGTTGCAGTAGAACCAGGTGTTCCCTGCCGTCAATGTGACCTTTGTAAGAATGGTAGATACAATCTGTGTAAAGACATATTTTTCTGTGCCACACCACCCGACAATGGTAATTTGTGTATGTACTACAAACACCCAGCTGACTTTTGTTTCAAGTAAGTGTCTATCATTAATACTAAAATTTGATATGGTCTAACTTGTGTTCGATTAATATGTATAAACTATAAAAAATATATACCGGTATGTATTTACACATAGATAAGACCCAATCCATGAAAATGCTATATTGTAAATTTATTATTTCATCTAAACCATGCAATTAAAATATTTACCATAGCTACTTGTTTCTACCAGTGATCAATGCCCTTTCTTGGGATCTTTTGTTTTTGAATATGCTGTGACTTGAATCGTTACTTATTAGTTTATTCTTTTTTTATACATATTGTTAAACGTGGTTCCTTTTTGTACATGTATATTCTCTATTTAAACCTTACCATATCTGATATTTTATGTCTGTAACATAGAATACTGTTAGTACCACATGTCGCTGTTGATATCTTATTGTCCTAGCTAGACTAGCATCACCTGTAACAGTTATGCAGTGATATATAAACTAATTACATATCATACCTTAACCATATTTGGACGGTGTGCAGTGAGCTCTCCACTGAAATATTACATGATCTATTCCAATATTTCATTGCCAATTCAATGTTGATGTTAAGCATTGTATTAAAACCTTCATTTGTAGGTATAAGCATCTGTATAGGTTTAACATCTGTATATTAAACACCAAAAAACCAGTCAATTTCAAACATTGTGTGTCGTCCTGATTGCAGACTGCCGGATAATGTAAGTCTAGACGAAGGAGCACTACTAGAACCACTGGCGGTGGCAATCTACAGTTGTCGTCGTGGAAACGTAGGGCTCGGCACTAAAGTCTTTGTATGTGGTTCAGGTGGGCATTCCAATATTCCCTTCATATTTGAAAGGCAATTAACTTACACAGAATTTGGAAATGTGATAGATAACTCATTGTTCGGAGTGCCTTTAAATATATTATGATTTTATCAAAGCATATGAATAACGTTTTTGAACGACACAAAAGTACAAAAAATGTTGGAGTTTGCAAGGAACAAAAATCACTCGAAATATATGTACAAAATAGATTGAAAGTTCATTATGAAGAAAATACGAAGATGTTGGATCATCAATTCAGATATTGATATCAATTGATATTTCAGATATGACACATAATGTATATCGTATGCGATATGTTTATAAAACAACACCTTTCATTAGGTCCTGTTGGAATCTTAACAATGTTGGTAGCCAAACAAATGGGAGCATCAAAAGTCCTTATCACAGGTGAGTGGTTTCAAAGACAACGATTTTCCTGTAGTGAAGAATTTATTTTTGAACGCGCAACGGAAATGTAAAATGTCGTTTGTGGTACGCTGCAGTAAGACAGCACTATTATGTAGTTTATACATTAAGTGATATTTTGTTCCTAACCTGCTATCAGGAAGGAAGAAGACCAAGAATACCACAGTTTCCCAATAGACACATGTTCAGATGTATACACAATGCATTAAGGGGAGACAATTATTAAATATCCCAGCTGTTCATAATACGTCAGAACTAATGAAAACTTACAAAGTTCAAGGATTTTATACGTTCGTTATGTAAACTAACATTGCAGCTATCAAGACTAAATTGTAATAGAATGGTTCGAACTTCGATCGAACTACCTTATCTTTTCAAGTAATTTCATAATAGTTCTAAAACAATATTAAATCATTCAACATGAATACCCGAAGACAAAGACAAGATAAACTGATTAAGATAGTTAAATGAAGTAAGCAGGAAGTAAGATGCATTTTGTAACGCCCGCAGTAGACTCTCACGTACTGGTCAACATAACACAGACATAAAAAATTGTCTATGTCTATCTCTGACCAATGACTCGTCTTATAATTCGAAAATGGCATATCGTGCACTTGATAAGGAGACATTACGTGCACTGCCGATAATTCTTGTCAGTCATATCGTCTAAAAAGGGGGTCGTTAAGAACATCAATAAGTGTTTTATGTCAGAATGATTCACTTAATTATAATTAAAATTATAATTTATATATAAATAAAAGATATAAAATATTAAGCAAGGAAGTTATTCTTCTAAACGCTAGTCAATTCTTCTGTTGTCTTTTTTTTAATTTAACTAAATATTAAATCAAATTATCACCGTAATTCTCTCCTTTTGACAATTATTATTATAATTTTAATTTTTTTTTAATTCAGATAAAAAATATTGACAAAGCGTTAGGTTATCATTATATCAATAATGATAATACTAAAAATCTACTACACCGTGTGACTTTTCCCCCAAAGAACCTGTTAATATATAAATAGAACTCTTCTTAAGAAACCCTCGATCAAACCACGGTTAATTTTAATTTACTCATGTTTGTTAGAATTTGATTGTATTTTATTAACATGTTTCTTTTCGTGATTCAGTTCATTTCATTGGTCTCAGCAATGAATCGGGTCTTGTATGAAGATTGAAAATCAACAAAGAACTCTTATGCGCAGACTGTCCTCTTAATTGCTTGTTCTCTATGAACTCGAAGTAGTGAATGCCTTTTGATGGGTATTTTTTATAACCTTCGTGATCTCGACAAGTAAACTACGTGTTTATCTCGATATGCCTAATAGGATGGTATGGCTGTTTTTGTTACCATTCCGAAACGATTCCGTAATTCATGTACATTATTTTTTGCTCGCATGGTGTTTACAGATATTGATGACACTCGTTTAAACATGGCAAGACAGATGGGGGCAGACGTAACGTTGAAGGTGACGTCGAATGATGCCAGATATGTGGCGAATCAAATTGAAGGCATGATGGGAGGGCAACCGGGAGTTTCTATAGAATGTAGTGGGGCAGACCTTAGTTACGCTACAGCCATACACGTAAGACTTATCCATCTTAGTCTACATATTATATAAGATATTGCACCTTCAAAATGTGAAATACAAATAGTGCGTGAATTTATAGAGAAAAAAACCTTGACGATAGAGAAAAACATAATGTATAAAAGTAGATGCAAAGCAGCTCGATCATCTTCAGTCATTTTTATAAAATTAGTATGCAAGTTATATGCAATTTCCAAATGTGATATTGCAGTTATTTTCAAAATACGAGTAGTACGTGAATGTATAGAACAAAAATGATGACAGTGAGAAAAAAATTCTGGATGCAAAAAAGCTAGATCTTCAGTTTTTAACATTTAACTTAACCATTCATTGGTTACACAAATTAACTATTAGCCGTTTACCTCAGGCGACGTATCCTGGTGGATGTGTAGTGACGGTGGCGCGCCATAAAAACAGTAGTGACATTCCCCTTAACCATGCGGCCACAAAGGAAGTAGACATCAAAGGCATTTTCAGATACGCTAACTGGTACGTATAGATGACTGAAATATCGTAGACTATTTCAGGATTAATTAATAATAAGTTCAAATAGAACTTCACACTAACTTTCTCCTATTGATTTACCATTACAAGTTTTGGTATCTCAATTCATGTCATTCACCAATATTTCAAATCTTTTTATCGTCATACAATATAATTAATTATTGGTTTACATTTCTTAACTATTATTATAGAAAGTAGAAATCTTGGTATTTGTGAGTGTTATTGCGCTAAAACAGTCTCATGGTAACATATATTGGTATCAAGGAATATCTGTTCTGTTCATTTTTGTTTCATAAATGATGTTTCAAACCTATGTCGGGAAATTATTGTTCATGGTATTGAGATGTTTATGGCGTATTTCATTTTAGTTTCATTTTCTGAACAGTGTCAATTTTATTAACATAAACGTACCGAAACGGATTAAAGTTTTCTTCTTTAATAACGATATTCTATAATCTTGACCTGACATTCAAGCAAATTCAACAATCTTCCATGTCAAATTAATTTAGTTTGTATTACTTTACAAGCGTCATTTTTTTATCATTTTTGAATCTTGTTACCCACAGTTACCCGGCAGCACTGGACTTTGTAACGAACAGCGTGGTTGATCTAAAGCCATTGATAACTCATCATTTTCCACTTCAAGACACCACTACAGCTTTTGAGACGGCCAGGTCACCAGATGCGCATGCGCTCAAGGTCATGATTCACTGTAATAAGTAATCCCATCGTTATCAATGACAGTTGTTAATTAATACAGATCAATGGTACAATTGTATAATTAATCTTGAATATTGTTATTTAGATAAACATATGAAAGCATATGACAATGTGTTTCTATTTGTGTACTTGTGATTATTGCACAGTATGGAATCGCATTAAAGAGAATTCGTACATCCAGATTCCCCATATTATTTATGTTTCGAACTTTTGTTTCATCTGTAACAATTCTGTACAATGAATAATTGATATGCATTACTGCTAACATAGGTACAGTGTCAGTATAAATTTATCATATTGTACATCATTCCTTTTCGTATTACTGTAAACCAACTTTCTTACGCGGTGTACATATAAAGTACTACGCGTGGTGTTTTACACCTACAACATGTGGTGAGTTGGGTATTAATTATGAAACAATTTAAAATTCAAACTATTGTTATACATCAATTTAAATAAGCAAGTAATTTGAAAGGGTGTTTCAACTATTTAACATATTTACCAACAAGAACATTGCTGTGTGTGTTTAAAGTGAACAGTCGGGCAAGGATGGCTTAAGTTGGTAAAAATGGTGTGAATGTATCCAGAATTATTTCTTATGAAATAGAAAAATAAAATCTCTCGTCAAAATCTGTCTGGGAATTCTAAAACGTCCTCCTGGCTCACTATGTCTGTGGTTACATTTCCACGCAGCCTCGCTTTCGATGCTTTCAACTTTTCTTTACTTTAATGGTAAGAACTGGGAAACTAAGCAGAACTTGACCGTCCTATTAATACGTGAGAACTTTTGGAAGGCCAATGAACGCATTTAGACTGGTTTTCTTTGCCCGACTATTCACTTTAATTAAGTGCTTAATTATATACAGTATGTTCGTAAAATGTATTTGAAAAGTCTGCAAAAATATAAGTTTTATCTACTGAACTGATTGTAATGGGAATCATTAATACAGGTGTCCTTCAAACGACCCTTCAGTCATAAGCATCATGCTCGGTATTGTACCATTTTTTCATTTTTTTTTTCTAACATCATCTTAGGTTTGACCACCCTTTTTCTCTTCATGACCACCAATCTTTTCCGAAAAGGTTGGCATGTTGCTCAACTCAATTGTATCCATTTTTTAAACCCTCGGTTTGGCGCGGCACCGTCACCTCGGTCAGAATTTTTGTTTGATTTGTTTGATAGTTTGCAAATGTGTTTGTTGCATTATTTTAGCGGTCGCTCGATAGTTAACGTAATTTGCAAATGGACCAAGAATAGCCAATACTGTGCTTTTAAATGTATTTATTGTAATTCGAAAAACGTGTGATGCTTGGTCATTTCCTACAATTTCGAGAATGAGAGCATCAATCAACTGAAAATAATTCTGAAAACCAATCTTTTCAACGAAGACCAAATTCGTCAAAGGAATCCGGGTCAAACATCTTCGCAAGGGAACCACTAAGCTGTTGACAAGAATTAAATCAATGCAAATCAAACTGGACTACACTAGGGAAACTGTCACTTCTACTAAAAGATAACAAATATGACGAATGTCTGGATACAATTTTATTATTTTTTTTCAAACTGATCAAAATCCTCCAAATTCAATATTCAGTTAGTAAAATCATACGATACAAAAACAACCAAGTTCAACCTAATAAGACAAAAGGAACTCCATTAATATGAAATAAAATGATAGATAAATAGAGCTAAACATAAAACGAGTGTATAGATCAAAGATAATATTAGCGATATACAATTGTACAATGCATTATGATAACAAAGTAAAGCAAGGGACGTTTAAAATAGCACTTATGAAAAAAAGGCAACATAGAACAATGACAAAAATTAAAAACATACAGAATCATAACAAAAAAAGCTACCGATTCCTTACGATTTATGTTAAAAATGTTACAATGTTATACTTAACATATCAGATAACAGTATTGTCTTAAGAATGTTTGTCATGGTATTTTCAGGTAGTTTTGTTCATCGTTTGTAAACAGTCATTAACAACCAAAGTAGTTTAAACAGTATTAAAACAACTTGACAACCAACCACCAGTAACAATCCGGGATTCATGATGGATGTCTTAAAATCAAATTGTAATCTAATAGGCTTAATTTTAACTTCAATTCATTCTTAAATATTAATCAAAAATATTTACTTAAAGTCAACTTCAATTAAGTCTTAAAAATTAATCAAAAATATTTAGTAAAAGTAAAAACTTCAATTAAGGCTTAAATATTAAGCAAAAATATTTACTAATACAATGTAGTATGTTCGACATACAGACAACCTAAGTATGTATCTTAATTATAATCATTTGCAAACTGGTTTTTAACATGTCTACACGTTGAAGCAAACAGAGCGGTTACAAGGTTCATACTGGGATATCAGGTGTACCAAAGGTTCTTTCCTGTTCTAAATCTAGACAAAGTTAATTTGACTCAGACATAGACATGATAGATAGAAGTTTGGTGTCAAATGTCTACATCTGGTATCAAGACCGCAGTAAGACGGGCCACTCCAAATCATTGCACAACCGTTAAGACCAAATCTTAATTTAAACATAACCATAAATTCTGTTCATGAAAAGTAAATGTCTGACATTTGTTGAATAAGTTTCCAGCCTATGTGAATAAGCAATGCCAATGGAATTCCTATATATAAATAGAAAATGGTATCAATATCTCTTACATATAGATAAAAAGGTAAGTCGTAAGCTATTAAATAGTCCTTGGCAATTTTCCTGCAAAATAGTATGATTAATATTGTACTGTGAGAAATATCAAGTCTGCGACAATATGTTAGGATACATTTGAGAATGTCCTTTTCAAAAAAAAATTAACAAAAGAATAATGCCGCAATGTGAAATTATACATGTATTAATGCAGATTTCAAGAAAACGAAATAAGGCAAAGAGACTATTCTACAATTGTCAAATACATGTATTAGGTATCGTGCATAAATAACACACGATACATTACCAGTATAAATTTGCATTGATAGTACTTGTTATGAGTTTAGTGCCGAAAACAAAATGATGCCACCAGGAAATGCTGATATAATCTTTGCATAGTAAACATGCATTTTAAGCAAAAGAGAACATGCAATCGGTTCAAGATCGGTCTAAGATTTGTCAAAGATGACGATCTATGAGTGATTACTGAGTATATTCAAACTTATAATGGTAAGGCAAGTATGCATTTTTTTTTGTATTTTATACATATAAAGATAAATCATCAGTTGGTTGATATCATGATACGAAAAAGCTAACTTACAGATAAAAGCTTGTTTTCATTTCTCTTCCTGATTGTGATAATGTGGTGTTTTAATTAATTAGCATACCTCTATCAAATATGATGATACATGTATTTATTAACATTAAAATAAAGACTATTTCACATTTTTTTTAAAATTTCATTTAAAAACAAACGTACTGAAAATACCTTCAAATATCTTCACATAAAATATAAATTACATTTTGATTTAAATGGTATATGTCAGCAATTTATGTCCTGATACATTCAATATCATTTTCATGTTTTTTTATTCTTGAAAGACAACGTAAACATAAGCATATAATACAACCAACAAATACATTTACAATCTCAATTGTACTAGGTAATTATATATTAACCTGTTTCAAACTTTGGTTATATGTATAATATATATTTCTTCTGTAAAATATGGCTTGTTCGAGGGCATCCAATCAACATTGAGTCAACTCCACACACTGAGTCTAAATCACACTAAGTCAATCATGAGTCCATTCTCCATGCTGAGTCAAACACCACAGCATTATCTAGAGTAAGTATTAGCTGTTGCTGCCATGGTTTCATGGAAATATGTGTACTTCGTTGGTCTATTCGGTATCAAACACTCCACACACTAGGTTAGCAGGCAGCGCACGATCTGATGATAACATATAAACATGAAGAACATCAATAAACAGGATAAAAATTGTAGTAATAGCTTTACCTTTCAATCCAAAGTGGAGTGATTAGCACAAAAACAAATTGTTTCTTTCTAAACAGGTATCAGGTTATGTGATATTAATATTATTTTATACAGTATCTCATAATCTTCTTTTTTTCTCCAATTTTGTGACTGCCACATAATGTATGTTACCAATAATGAAGAATGTAAATGTACATGAGTTCCACATCCCTTATCAAACAGGTGTAGTCAACTTGTCTTTGATTTTGGTTGGGTCTCAAGTTTTAATGGAAAACACTTTCAACGAAAAATAATTTGCAGGAAATCTTTCAATGGCAAATGATTAGTCCAAGATCGAGCTAAATGTAATTTGAACGTGGATTGTACTTATGTGGACCTATTGTTCATGTAGTGTTGGATAGTACAAGCAAGACTTACCAATCTGTTTAGGGTAGGGCAGATTGAGGCTGGCCATAATCTCTATAAATGCCTCCTTCGACTTGGACAGACGAGGGTTCATGGATTTCTCTTCTGCCACTGTGGTAACTGTTTGACCTACAAAACCATCAAGCATATCGAAAGTTTTCAAAACAAATCAAAGACAATGCTTTACAAAAAAATCATTGCCAGCATTCTAGAAGCTTAATCACTTTAAACATTTCACGATTTTCTACATACTTAAAAAAGAATATCACATCTTACATGGTTAAGGTTAAGGTTAAGATTCTTTGTTTTTACGCCCATTTCTTTTAAAAAAATCTTTGCTATCGATTCTTGCGCAGTCAAATAGTAATGTCAAAGATATATAGCTTTAAGATTATTTTGCTCCTTTGTTAAATACTATGTAAAACGTAATTATATAACCTATGGAATGGCAGTATTAATTTAAGGTACAGACTTCCACTTTCGATATATGTTAATTACCTGTATAGTCGTGAGCTGGGTAAAGCAAGAAGTTTGGAGGTAGTGAGAAGATCTTGGAGTGGACAGAATCGTACAGTGTGGCTGCACTGCCTGGAATCATACACCCAACACATGAAGTATTTAGTCCTTGTTGATATTTATCTTTTTTAAATCAGTACAGCACCATAGAATTATTTACATGTGGTTTATTAATACGGCATACATGGTGCCTTCTAACATAGATATAGTGTAGTGTACATGTATGTGTAGAATACTAACCATGGTTGTGACTACATGAGAAATATCTTGAAGGTATAGTTTCCACCTGTCCCCTATTGAAATATGGACTAGATCAGACATAACATGATGATCATGCATATTCTGTGCCTGCATCACTCCTCCCTATGCAATGGTTGGAGGTGATACATATGAGATGTTTCAGGCATTGTCAAAATATCATAATAAATATAAGCTCTTATGATCATTTAACATAAATGCCAAACATAAACAATAATTCAGTAATACTATTTCCAACTAACCTTCCTGGAAGTCTGTGCGTCCACAGCCACGTATGAGAACAGCATCACCGGTGAAAGCCATGCCCTTCTCACGCCAAACATAAGTACAGCAACCTACAAGTCAGACATGTCCACACACATCACTAGAATTTTCTATATTCCTTGCTATGGTTATAATTTGAAACCACTTCAATATCCTCTATCTTGCCCATAACTAAGGTCAATGTAGATCAACATTCCATGTATATCCGTATGCACCCTTAATATATGTGGTAAGCAGGTTTAAGGTGATCGTTGAAAATTGTTATCGTTTCCTTTTGTGGTAGCAGCAAAAAAAGCATAATTTTATATTGATATCACATTGAATCATCCGTAAAAGCATACTACATTCTGAAAACAATATAGCCTGCGCAAAATACATCAAGTCCCAATCAAGTCAAACCTACAGCAGTTTTATAGACAATGGTGTACCCTATGTTATTAAGAGGTGGTAACAGGAACTTTAATTCATTATAAATATACATAGACAGAAGCACAGGAATGTTATTAGTAGTCCACTGTGTTTCTGACATATTTCTAGTCAAGATCAAGGTACAGTAGTCTGCGGTGTCTAATATTTATTTTAGTGGTATATTTCTCCACCACTGGAAATCTGAACCAGTGATTGAATACCTGGTCTGATTTTAACCCCCTCCTAAAAACACACTTACCGTTGGTGTGTCCAGGGGTCTTCAATACTTCTAGTGCAAACTTTCCAAACTCCACCTTAGACCCTTCGTCTGTTTTAATGTCAGCGCTGGCCCCACTGATGTCTGTGATAACACTCTTACAGGACGGTAGCTTCTTTTTGATTTCCCCCGTTCCTGTCACATGGTCAGCGTGGACATGGGTGTTAACTAGAGGCAGAGAAAAACGACATTATATCAAAAGTCAATATATATATCAATTTACACGGTGTATATCAAATTTGAAATTAATCTAATCAGCTTGGAATGATTATAACCTAATACAGTCACTTGGTATTACATGTATGAACCTAAATGTAATAATTCATGCATAAATGATTATCTACTGAATGCATTTTAAAATTGATCTACACATTTGAATGAACACATATAAAGTATGCTAAATCTATTACGTCTACTAGTAATTTTACCAAAGACATAACAAATAAATTTGAAAAGACCAAATTTTAATTCAAATTAAAAATTCAAATTAAAACTCATTTCATACTTGCGAATTTCAGATTGAGGCCAAGGGACTTGACTAGGTTGAGATCTCTGTCGACGAGCTCATACACAGGGTCAATAAGTACAGCTTCCTTGGTATCTGGGTCAGCTAAAAGGTAGGTGTATGTAAAGGACTTGTAGTCCAGTAGCTGCAAATAGAAAAACAGAATTAGATTTTGAAAATGTCCATGATATTTGTCATATTTCAGTAAAGTGATCTAGGATTGTATGTGTTTATACATTGTACATGGACATCAATGTCTGAGCACAATCTTAAGGTTATCTTACCTTGTTTAAACTTGTGGCATTTTATGTGCCTAAACATCACTTCTTATGTGCTCTTGAACATAACTAATGTGGTAAAAAGTATGTATGCATCAGCCCTAAACTTATGTATTATTTTTCAGTAGTAGTTTGTTGTGTTGTACATTGTGTATGTAAATTTTGGCAAAATATGCAAAAACTTGTACATTTCAGTTTAGTAAGTCCACAGAGTTCGGTGCATATATTTCTGTCATCAAATAATCACGCCATTATATCTATTAGTGTCTATAACATCTTAAAGAAGCGCTTTTTTAGCCGACATTAGTTGACATTGTCATGAAAATAGTAGTTGTCGATTACCGTAAATTGGGATATTTTGGATGTGGTCAAATTTTGGCTTATTTGGCGTTTGGCATGAAAACGCCAAAATTTAACATGTACCAAAATTTGACTACGTATTTATTTGTTTGTATATCTACCGATACATCTAAATAAAATGTATAAGGTATGCGAACATGTACTCTCGGTAAATTACTCGATAACAATACATAAACATACATTTCAGGTATGTGCTGTTAACCGGAAAAAAGTAACTTATGCGAGTCTTTCTTTTGTGCAAACATGTATATAATTAATAGTGACTATTTATCACTTTTATTGAAGAACAATATTTCAGGGGATGCTTTATATCAATAAGGCTTCAAAACCTACCATGTCAGTTGTTCATTGTTGTGGGATCTATTTGTATAGACAAAATCATTCTTCAGATTTTTTTTCTTTTGATCAAATTAAGCTATACGCTGAACATTCACATGGCAAAGGGAAACGCCAAATTTAAACGCACCAAAATCTAACCACCCTATTTGATACAAAAACGGCAAATTTTCCCGACGACAAAATATCCCAATTTATGGTACATGTATATCATGCAATTTTGAATTCTGACGAGAAAATGAAAAATCAGCACGATTGGGATTCCATCTCAAATAAAAATCCCTTAAAACAGAACAATAACTAATTTCCATTTGAAAGGGAAATCCTAAATAAGAACTAAAAACTGAAAAAAAAAGAAAACAATAACAATAAGGTTTTTCTTTCAAAATGGAAATCCTTAAAATCAGAACAATATTAAACTACATGTATAAGGATTTCCATACGCAATGGAAACCCCTAAAATTAAGAAACAAGGCCAAAGAGGAGTAATTTTGAAATTTGTCTATGTTTTACAAAAGTAACTTTAAATGAATGTCAGGGTCATCCATTTTAACATACTTGAAAGCGCCTTCATCAAAGCATATCACGTAGAGGCTAAACATCTGGTCGCTATGCTACTTTTTATTTACATGTAACAAGAAGTTGCAGATTTTAGTCTATTAACCCCTGTGACCTAGAATTAATGTAAATGTCATTTATTTGAATAAATTTGGAAACCTTTCATCTCAGCATGTCATCGGCCAAATATAAGGTCTCAATACCTATTTGTTATTGACATGAAGTCATTCAAAGATTTGAAACTATCTGACGTCTGTGACCTTGCATGAAAGTCAATGTCGAAGGTCAAGGTCATACATTTGAACAGACACTCATCTCAGCATCCTACAGGCCCAATATTTGCCTCTTAAGGATGTATTCTTCTGAGGTTTCAGTCCCGTTGAAGTCTCGTTTCGACAAAGATCAAAGAAGTTATGAGATTTTCAAATACAATTTATCAATATCTGTAGCAAGTTTCCAGAAATTATACGCTTTTGTCACTTTATTTTTACATTGAATAGTAATTTGAGCACTTTTATTTTTTACTCTAAAATAATGAAAAATAACAAATATTCAAATGGGGCAAAAAAGTAAGCACACGGACCCCCCATTTTCCTGCCTAATTTAGAAAGACAAACCCATTCCCTATTGATATGCAAAATATTAACAAAAGTTTAAAACCAGAACTTTTTCTATAAATGGTTAAATTTGGCAAAAATGGCTGAAAATGGTGTATTTTGTTGCTCAAAATTAAGGGGTAGGGTTAGCATATGTTGTTATTCTCAGAAAAAAATATGAGTCTTATTAATCAAAACTGGTATATTTTTAAAGAAGACTACTAGAAAATAAATTCTACAAACATCCATAAATATCACACACCTGATTTGGAAATTATGGCTCTAATCTCTCGTGTGTATGGTCAAAACGGCAAAATTCCCATAAAATCCAAGATTTTGTCAACTAGGTCTCTTTGAGTGACAATAGCTCAAAAACGAGCACACGGACATATGTTTTTTCTTCCATTTTCTATTATGGTATGAACTCCTATTTCCAAAAATCTATATGAGAAAAAATGTAATACAAGAAAATTTTGACTTCTCAGAGGAGTACATCCTTAATAGAAGAAGTAAAAAAACATTGGTTTATTTGACACCTGTGACCTTGAATAAGAGTCAGGATTATTCATTTTAACAAACTTGTTAGTCCTTCATCCCAGCATGATACAGACCCAACAATATTAGAGTTTACACCTGTCTTTTGTTGATAAGAAGTTAATACATTTTAGCTTATTTGACCTCTGTGACCTTGAATGAAGGTCAATGTCATTCTTTTGAACAACCATAAAATACCTTTGTACCAGCATACCACAGGCCAAATATGAGGTTTCTAGGCCTCATTGTTATTGACAAGTCATTCAAAGATTTAACCTATTTGACACTTGTGACCTCTCATACCTTGCAAAAAATGTCAAGGTCATATATTTGGAAGCCATTTATATCATCATGTCACTGGCTCAAAAATATAGGTCTCTAGGCCTTAAAATTATTGACAAGAAGCTGTTCCTTCATTTTAACCTGCTGTTTCATCTGGCACAGCAAAACTTTAGCGTTACAGAATAAGATACATTTTGGGGCAGCTTAGGTTTAGCACTGCTCGTTTAATTGGTCAGTACATTCATGAACTAAAATATTAAACATGTAACCCATATCCGGACTCTTTGATTTGTCTAATCTGTCATCATTTGAATGACACTTAGTAAACATTGGGCATGCTTTTAAACATTTCCGTCCAAAATCCCTAATAGCAACTACCCCTTCTCCAACTATAATTAACAGTCATAATAAACATCAAACGTCATATAGCTACCTGTAAGCATGCAATCTTACCTGTCTGAAGATGTAATCCTTGTCTTTTCCTGTGAAATCTGACATCTTCCTTGTTGCTACAGAAACAGAATTCCAATTTCTGGTTGACAATGCTGTCTTTGAGGAACAAACTGAAGTTTCAGACTGAAATTTGGATTGTTTACAGTTCCAACATAATAAGTTACTAGAAGAAGCACTGATTGATCGAGACACGAAATGAGAGAATGTAGCGACACGTAAAAATGATCCAGAGCGCTGAACAGAGGTCTTAATCACGGGTAAGGCCATAGTCACAGAACTGAAATTTAAAAATTACAGAAGGTAGTAAACCTCCAGTGTGATCTTGATTAGTACAAACGTATGGGTTAGTTGGCAAGATCCTGGGGAGTGGATTTGGGAAAGGTAGGTAGGAACTGGTTGGATAGATTAACAAGAAACAATTTTTTTTTTTTTTTTTTTTTTAAATTCAAAGGGTTTTTTTTAACTATTTTTTTCATACTTACCCTTATTTGATACTGGTGCTAGGTTATGATTTTACACGATATCAGTTTGCAAGTCTGAAAATTAAAAAAAAAAAAGAAGATTGTAATTAAAATGCAAAGCAGCAACAAGAGATCCTAGAGGGATCTTGGCGCCCACCAAAGAATGATCTATGTCTGGCAAACGAAAGAGGGATCTTTTCTCTGCTTTTCAGACTTTTACTACATATTACTACTTATGAAATTTCAGAAAAATCCCTTCTGTGCTTTCTGAGAAATAGCAGTAACAAACTTCAATTGTCATAATCCAAGATGGTGGCCTGTCTCCTATCTTGTTGACCGATCATGATCAGTCCCCTAATGCAATATGCACAGCTAGGGTCCTAGGGGAACAGAGCCTACATGTGAAATTTGAGAAGGATCTCTTCAGTACTTTCTGAGAAATAGTGGTAACAAACTTTATCTATCAAAATCCAAGATGGCAGGAAGGATGGAAGAAAGGAGGGATGGACAGACGGACAAAGAACCACACACGAAAGGCGATTTGAATCAGATGGTGGGCTAAAAATAAGCAATATTAATAATACTTATTGTGTGACTATACTTTTAGATGTTCTTAATTTGTGCCTTATACTTGTTCAATATACAAACATATTTACAAGTCTAGCTCTGACTTATAGTTATACATGGATGTTGTTATGATTAAACTAGCCTATGGGACGAAGATTATCATTAGGTCTAAACTCAATTTAAAAACAATTTTAAATAATATGGCAAACACATGATTCTATCATTCTTTTCTTTTTATTAATATTGTTTCCCCTTTAATAATAAGTTTTAAAATCTGTTTCACATTTTATAAAATGAATTGTAAGAAATTTAGAATGATAATAATGCTCTACTCCGACACCCAGTAAAGCACTCATAGTAAGAGAAGAAAAAATGCAGTCACAGACCTTAATGGCCTCACGCAAGTGATTAGAATAGGTCACTACAGACTTTGTCTCAGTCTGACCTAAAAAACGCAAGGAGAAAAAAAGCAGCCACAGGCATAAGGGTCTCTAACCCAAGAACTCTATATATATTATATATTCTGAATTATGTGTATATAACTATAATATGTTCTAGCTATTGAGAGAGCTACAATGTATCAGTCTTAACATGGTAACTGAATCAACCCAATTGTAGAATAAGCTTGGCCAAAATATGTCTTTTTAGTACATTATAATTGAATCTATATATAGCCAATTGTAGAATACAAGCTTGGTTAGTAGAGTTTCAATTATTTCAGCATCATTTAACCTCCAAATCACAATTTAAAACTATTTACTTTACATCACCCTCGAGTACATGCATTTAGTCTGTAAATCATTTGTTTCTGATCATCAAATTATAAGAAATTTTTTTCTTCAAAAATATCAATAATATTAAGCATTAATAATACGTTATTGCATTTAATCTAAATTAAAAAACTCAGCATTTTCCCATCAGAAATATTTTGAATTTAACATCATTTTACAATATGAGATAGTCACGTATCTGTACTTTCATAAACACCCGTCACCTGAAACCTAGGTCACTGTATATTTACAAATGTATGTATACTCAACAGGTATATCACTTATCTGAAGAGGTTTGATCAAGGTTACTCTATACTATCAATCAAAATATATAAAGGACGTTGTAAGTCAGACAAGTTATATTTAGTGTCTGGGTATCTGTATATCTAACGTAGGTATCTGGTCAGGGTTATAGACCTTGGTGAAATTGGGTATGTAGGCCAGTATCAAATAAACAATAGCTGTCTGAGAACAGCAAAGTTCATCTCTGGTGACACATACTGAATGAGATATCTAGCAGCATTATCACGCAAGTACAATTTTGCCTTGAAATTGATTATAACAGCTATGTTTTCCTTTAAAATAATTGACCATCAAGTTCAACAGATCTATGGAATCTTTATATAAACATTATGTATCAAGGCAAAATAATGTCAGTTGTTAAGGTGGTACTAGGTCACAGCCAGTATCTGAAAGTGACAGTGAATTTTCCATAGACAATCGGCCAACTGAGAAAGAAAATTCAATGGCACCAACATTTTTTCATAGACCCATTTTATTATCATATACATGTATGTATTGTTAAAGGGACAATTCAGTCTAAGAGAACATTAAAATGTGTACATATATCGGGAAAAATCCAGTTCTAATGTAAATAAGATCAGTCGGTTTTACTGTAATATGCCTGAAAACCCCATGGTTGTGACATGTGTGTAGATGTTCAAACTCGCTCGCTGTCCGCCATTACACATTGTGGTCGAACTTCTTGTATGCCGAACCCAGTCCCTTGCTCGTAGAGTAATGCAACTTTTGTCGAGAACTGCTCAAATTGCTCTGAGAGTAGTGTGTTTACCTTATTAGGTGAATTGTCTTGCATAAAAATCATTTTAACACCTTCTCAGTGGTTATGTAGTTTATTTGTTTAATGTGTGTGACTTTGGCTTGGGTATGGGTACAGCGTCCATATTGTACCTGCTTAATCGTATTGATCAACGATTTGATATTTCAACGATATTAATCAAAATACTAAACAATGACGTGGAATTTGTCAATATTTTATGTTATATGTTTCATAAGAAATGTAGGACAATACATTTATGCCATATTTTGCTTCACGCTTTTGTAAAAGAATTAGCCTGAGTGACTTGTCCCTTTAAATGACAGGACCATAATATTGATTGCAATGCTTCTAAGGTTATTTTTTCACTCATGCAACAAAATCCCATATGAAAATTGCTAAATTAACAGATTTTTCTACACATTTTTTTTTTCTTTATCAGAATTATCCTTGTCAAGCATTTCACTAAACATAGATCAAAATCAGAATTTGTCCATGTATGCAGAATAACAGAAGTTTTAATATATCAATATTGCATAGCCAATAGAACCAACATAATAATATTTTACACAGACCGACTAGCAGTCTCAACTGCATGTCTATCAATTATCAGCATGTGTAATTAGGATTCCAGGGTTGTTCAAAATTTAGCAATTTACCCTTTACAACTTTAACCTTGAAAGAAAACCAATGTCATTCATCTGAGTAATCAATTAATATATCATATGCCAGGCATTTTAGATTCCATCAATTTGTGGTTACATTCAATTTTAATTTGTAGCAAAAATAAATGTTATATATCTATAAATGATGCATGGATTACCAGGTATACAACACAAATTCATCTATACTGGGTTTATTCTGTGCGATGCTAGATGTTCTTTGAAAGTGCATTTTTTAGAGGGTGTTTGTTTTGGTAAACTTAACAGTTGAAACAAAATAAGTCATTCTATTCTGTATATTTATAAAATATATATACACATATATATACATTATATTACATGTTTATTGTTCTAAACAAAACCAATTGTTTTTACAAATGACTGCATGAACACATGCATGGCAGTTTGTCCTTCAATCAAGTCAAATAATACACCACAAAAAAATAAATAACCATGAAATGAACTTCAAACAACACCAATTCTAGTTGTCATGCAGTTTAAATCATTCAATATGTGATAAGATCAGGTTTTTTTCCCCTGCTAACCAAATGATCATCTTGTTCATTCGTTAAATATTTAGAGCATTTTTGGTTAAAAAAAAAAAAATAGTTACAGCGTAGTAAATAGTTAAAGCTGCATTGTTGAATTATTAAACAGAATTTTTTTTTATAATCATGCATTCAATGAACATATGATAAAATCTTATCTATAGCTTAAAATGACTTCAATGTTTTAACTAAGATTTGTTTTACATTTTCAGTCAGTATAGATGATTTTAATCCTTATTGGAATTCCTTTTTGAGACTTTTTTTATTATCAGACATTTAATATTACCATATTTGATCCAATTAGTGCCCCCTGTGTCTATAAGCACCCCTCACCTTTTTAAGCTTCATTTTCACTTACTATGAATTAAATACAGACTGAAAATATGAATCTTTGTTGATTTTCTGACCAATTTCTTTTGCAAATTAATTGGTTTATGGCTTATTATATAGCAAGTCCAAATTTGTTTCTATTAAGCGCCCCCGATCATGACTTGCTTCAATTTTTTAGCGCCCAGGGCGCTTATGGTCAAATACTGTATTCTTATTCTTTTATTTTAATTTTGTTTCAGAAAGGATTCAGTGCAGGACCTTTATAATGTTTTTGGTTGGGTTTTTTTTTTTTTGCCAAATAATTTATTTGACAGGGAACATTTAACAGTAATGGCCAGGAAATCGTTTCATTTTCAAAATCATCAATTGGAATGTAATAATTTATTTATAATTGATTATAATTTCATGGCTTTCAAATTCGGGAAATAACTTCTTTTTATTGGAATTAAACACCTTTCCGAGATTACTGTGATACATATTACTTTTTATGCTATAAATTTGAAGATTTATGACCACTTTTCAAAAATTTCTGTTAAGTTGTTTAGACAAATTTGTAACTGATGATCGGTTTTTATCATATTTTTTTTCGTGAATTTTTTTTTCTCTCAATCATTGGCCCACAAGGACGTAGATGGCTACTTATTAATCATTGTCGGTCCGTCACTAACATTTTAATTTACAGGTACACATTGTGCAAATAAACAGTGTTAGATCTGTAACGCATACAATGTGTACTCTTATAATCACTTTTAGTACTTACATTATTAGGCCGACATGTCCTTTATACCTTGCCTATCTGCAACGTGTTATTTACCAATCATGGCAATGCAATCTGTGCACATCAAATATGTGGGCTAGATAAAGTTAAAGTGGCTGATAAAGCCCTACACGATTTAGATATAGGCATGTAGCTACGTATACGTTGAATGACAGATCTGGGTCACTATTTAGCTGTTTGTGTCCTACTTTCATGGTTTATTTTTTTATATAAAACTTCTGAAATAACAATATCGTTTCATGTAATTATTGCATAATTTTAGTAATGAAATGAAGTGTTTTCAATTTAAAAAAATATAAGAAAAGTATATTTCTTACCTATTCCGTCAGTTTTGCAGCGTATGCCTCTGTGATCGACTGGGGACTAACATCACGTACACCAACAGTCGTAAATTGTACTTTCTCTTTGAAACGTGAGCGGAAGTTCGTTCTGCGCATGAAATGTTAAACGAAAAAAAGAGGTCAAGGCCGTTACCGCTGAGATCTCTTGAGAGAGGTAAGAGTTCCATCCTATGTAATAAGTAATGACTCTTCCGTCAGAATGACAAATGTCCACTCTCCCATGTGCGTTATGTAATGTATGGATCCCTTATCATCTTGTATAATATTTTGAAACGTTATGAAAATGTCAAATGTCATTGTTACACGTTACCTTGATCCGGAACACGGTGACATGGGGATATTTCGAACACAACGTGACAGCATACATGACGCACAGGGCCTCGTTACTAATGAATCATTAGTAATGATGATATATATAAGATAGGTCACGTCTATTTACATACATTAGACGTGACCTATCTTATATATATCATCATTAGTAACGAGGCCCTGTGCATGACGATAAGCTTAAAGGTGATAAAAACAGATTTTGAATATGCTATTTTTATGTTGATATTTGTTTATTGTGGTGCACTTAATGATTTCCAACAAAAAATACAGGTTGTATTTGACGTAATTTCAATAAAATGTGCTTGAAACGGAGTCCACAACGACCCTTTTGTAGAACGATTGCATTGCTTATCGCCCCTGATATCACCAGGTGGCGGTAGATTCGTGACGTCATCTGAGACAAACAGCTGTGACAAGAGCCGGGAAATTCAATGGGGCAGTGTTGCGGTATTGACGATTATAGATATATAAAACAGTCGCGCTACATGTAATTGTTATATTGATAAGTGGAAATGTATCCGTATATATAATATACAATCTATAACATACCCTAATATAATAAAAACTATCGTTTGCTCATTCTAATCGTTATTCTTGGCTATAAAATTGTTATGTTCTTTAGGTCAAAAGTCATTTGACATCGTGACGTATGTGTCAACTCAGGTTCGAGGAGGTTGCGGTTGACTTTTGTCTGTAAATTAAAACTCTAAACATACACTTTAAAGTTTATATCAGCAAGAAGAAATATAAGTTTACAAGAAAATGGACCAAAACAATAATGACACTACATAACAAATAACATCTACGATGAAGAGGCGAGTTCATTTTTAAATCTATGGAAGGATGTGGCACCCCGGCACAGCAGCAGAGGAAACACAAAAATGATATTCCCGCAGCATTCCAGAACATTGTTACGGAGTAACAGCTTCACCATCAGAACAGTAAAGATGTGGAACAGTTTACCAGAAGATGTTGTTTCAGCACCAAACATTAACTGCTTCAAAAATAGACTTGATACTAATTGGAAAAACGAAGACGTAATTTTCAACTACAGGGCTACCATAACCGGAAAATGAACAATATATGTTAAAACATGACATTTTCGAGTCCGGTGAAGAGGAACAATAGTTCCTGTACTGGAAATTATCTATATCTATATCTATATCTATATGCTACATGTACATACATAATAATGCATATTTATAAAGGTAGACCCCGCCATCCTTCATACCCTTTCTAAAACCCTGTCATACCGCGACAAACGTGCCCCTTTCCCACCTTATGTATGTATGTACAACATACCTCTATTTTCTATTTGGAACTTAATCCTTCAGAACACTGCACAGAAAGGATTAGGCTTATTTATTTTTTAAAGTTCTGTAATAAGTTTTTCGGATTTATTCGACAAAATTTCGGGGCTTTCCGTGTACGAAAATAGAATAACATGTACAGTAGTAATAATGCACGCACGACCGATAAAAAAGACGGGACAAAACACAGATACTAGATACAATGACCAAATATGCATGACATGTACTCGTGGACAAGATATGCACGTTTAATAGTTCAACTAACACAGGACCATCAAACAACCTATTTCTTATAAAACACAAATCATTTACAAGACCGCTTCATCATATTATCTAACCGTACACAGTTTTGGAAAATTTCAAAAGTATACGAACAGTCCACAGGGATTTTAGAATTAGTTTGTATCAATATGGACACGCTAGATAGCCTATTGACCATTATGAGACGATTTAGGAGTCTAGATAAAAGAAATCGGTAAAAATCGTATTCTACATATACGCAAGTGCACTATGAAGAATATAACAGGAAATTAATGAGAACGCAAATTGGCGAAATTGGCGAGCATTGTGGTGTTTTGAGGGTTCGGGGGAGACCCCCGGGAAAAATATTCCGATTTAGAATGGCTGAGATATGAGTTTCACGATGTATTTTGATGTTTTTGCGAGCGGCGAAGGCGCGATATTTTGGTGTTTGGGGGTCCGAAGGTCTCCCCCGAGAAGGAAAAAATATTACTATTTACAATGGCTGTGACGAGTTTTACGATGTATTTTGATGATTTTAAAGCGTTCTTAACATTGTAATTTTTCGATTTTAAATTACCTGCATTTATATAATGATAATATTGTGAATGTCGTCATATCATTATGCAACCCTGCTCGATCTGAACATACCGGGTTCACACCATCGGCACATTGTTGTGTAACTCAAAGTACATGTACAAAGAAATGTAATAATGAATTAATTGTCTTGCTAAGACTTAAACACATTTTTTTTAATACATGTAGTAGAATCCTTAAAAGGAAGTATGAAAACTGTGCAGGAGGACCCTTGTTTTTTCTTGTAATCATGCGCGTATGTTTGTAACAGATGATTTTTTTCATCAAAACGTAAGACTAAGGAGGTGGGCCGCAATAATTGTCCATTTTCACTATGATCTTATTTTTCACATAAAATTACCAGTATGTATATCAAAACTCCCCGGTTAATTTTATGTGTAAACTATAAATTACATATATGCACAGTCGTATTACTCCAGGGTGGACTGAATAGGAAATTAATACTTATTCATTCGTGAAAAATGACCTTATATTTAACCCCCACATGATACTCCACATGATATATGTACTCGACATTAATGACATCATCATTTACATATAGTGACGTCATTTTATAGGTTATGACGTCAATAATGTGTCATTATGTAGGGGATAAACATGCTACCCAATAAGTCGGAATATAACATATTTTTCTCCGTGTGTATTTCTGTAAGTACTAAGACCTGTGGATAAAATCCACATGCATGTTGACAGTTCCGCGATCAGCACACTGGCTTCCGCTAGTTGTCTCAGATGACGTCACAACTCATCGGAACTCAAGGGATCGTATACCAGACTCTCTTCTTTTGATAAACATGCTATCTGTTTATATTTGTAACGCACACTCATATCTGTTTATATTTGTAACGCCACTCATTTTAAAGCTGTACAAATTCATTGATCTAAGTAACTTCTTACAGGCTACATTGTGAGATATTAATTTTTTTTCATATCTACCAAACATCATGTCCCTGTGATACGTCACCCACTAATCCCTATTGAGATTCCTCCTCTAGACTTTTATATTCGGACGTTTGATAGATGTCTCTCGTAGTCTATCAAACGTCCGAATATAAAAGAGTCTAGAGGAGGAATCTCAATAGGGATTAGTCACCCACAGGCGTCACCCAACTGTTGCTGTTCAGTCTCAGAAAACATGTAAACGAATCGGGTAGATTTGATTTGCACATACATAGAGTACTAGCCAGTGTAAACAGCTTCTAGCTGTCACTCGATACATTTGCAGCTGACAGGGAACATTTGAATTCTTTTTTGACTCGTAATTTTTACACCAGAGACTGGGTTTGATTACTGGTTGAGGACAGAAATTGTGTACTTTTCCCAGTTTTTCTACACATATGACGTTCATATACTATTACTAGGTAATCATATGGTAATACTATAACTATTAGTGCTGGGCCGATTATCGATTTAGATAATCAGTTGGTATGCCTTTTCCAATTCCGATTTTCGATTATGAAAGTGCATATGGCCAAACAAAAGAATATGTCTGTTTAGGGTTACCCGACCAAGCCTAATTTTTAAACCCGACCCTAATTCTTTTTTTCCACTATTCTACACAGAAAAAAGGAAAGTCGCAATTTCAATCTCGGACTCCAGTTCCAGCCATTATTTTTGAGTGAAAGACACTACAAATTTTTTTTTTTTTTTAATCCATGCCAACCTACCGACCCTATTTTTTGCCAATGTAACCCTAAACTGACACATTATTTTTTTTTGACTTAATTGAAATCGCTAATCATATATAGGAGTGTATGTTGTAGATTTATTTTTTTTACAAATTTTTATAATAAGATATATCTTTTCAATGGGTTGTTGTTAAATGTACTCTCTTTTCTCAACAGAAAATGAAATAGTCTATACTACATGTATAGGAGTACCGTGACTTTAAACTTTTGTGTAAATATTTCCTATCTAAAGAAATATTACGGAAAAGTATAACAACAGCAAATTTTATATCTGAAATATTATTTACTAGAAACTGATTATTTAATCAATTATCAATCAGTTTATGACTTCCAAAATTCAAACTAATAATCGATTATGATTTCAAACTGATTGCCCATCACTTATAATTATATGAACTTGTGAGTCAGAGTATTTTCACATGTGAATATTATATGAGATACAATGATACATACATATACATGTATACAATGTTGATGTTATAATCAAACAAATGTAAACTGCACAGGATTCGTTGGGAGGGGACCCCAGGTGTTTATAACATCTACTCCTTCTCCAGAAGAGGGGAGGCCTATGGTGCTTCTAGGGAAAGGGGCGCAAATACTGAAGTTCATACACTTCATAAATAACAATGAATAAGATAACAGCTACATTGTATAGGTAATGTCTATGAATATACACCCTTCCATACAGTGGAATAATATATATACAATTTATATTTGCATATAATTTCATTATTACAGAAGTATATGTATACATATGTCACATACATTATCATACATTCCGTTTCTGCTGTAGTTGACATTTTTCTCAAGTTAGGGGCTGCAGTGGCCGAGTGGTTAAGATGTTTAGACATCTTATCACAAGCCCTCCACCTCTGGGTCAAATGCCATGTGGGTTAGTTGCAAGGTACTTTCTCTGGTCAGTGGTTTTTCTCCAGGTACTCTGACTTTCATCCACCAACAAACCTGGCACATCCTTACATAACCCTGGTTAACGTTGTTGATAGGATGTTAAATTCAACCCCTTTCTCAAGTCCTTACTAATTACTCATTATGTACTTACAGTCACCATGGACAGTGAGGTACTACGAGATGGACGGTTGATGGAGATGGTGGACGAGAAGTGGAGAGAGGATAAATTACCTATGGAGGATATCGCTGTCCCACAGATGGAGCTACCTGAACTAGAACCGGACAACGGCCCAAGCAATGAAACTCTTAAGGAACAGGAACAGAAATGGACTGACTTAGCACTTTCACGTCTCCATGAACAGCCACCACTTACAAACTGCAATAGCTGAAAATGACTGCCCATCTGATCAAGGACTTATATAGATATAGACAATGTGTTCATCCAATGTGTGGGAAAAAATACTATTTCTGGGTGAAATATCCTGGTTCATCAATGGAACAGTTTCCTTAAAAATGGAATAATCCGGATATGAAAAGTGAATCAGTTATTCATTGATTTGTACAGATGTATCTAATATCCTACATGCAGGTTTTCCTATTGGACTTAATCACCAATAACGTCTATTATGGTGTTTATATAATACAATAATATATTCCTGTGTCTAGGATTTTTTCTATTGAATCAAAAAGAGACTGGAAAAAACTAGAGAATCGAAAACTAAGGTCTGAGATGTTATTCCTTGACATCATGCATATGCATGCACTAGTACTGCTGAATTTAAATTTAGCATAATTTCACAAAGTCATCAATACATTCGTCTCATTTATATTTATTAAACATGAGATATAATGATATAGTTATGTTATTTGTATTTATATCCGTAAAGTCATAGTCGCAATTACTATCACCTATACAGAGCAAAACAGTTGTCCTTATAATTAATACAAATTTCAGTGATGTCAGCTGGGTTAAGTATTATAGTTATAACAAGTTTTACAAACTTATTTCATCCCCAAATATTGACTTCCAAGATTCTGAAAGTAATAATTGGATTGGTCAATCGGAAAGTTCACCCGAACATGACCCCTAATCCAATTGTAGTAATTGAATGTAATAGACCCTTTATAAGAATAAGGATAAGCATTTTTTAAAAATCAGATTGAACTCTATGATGTTGGGAACCATTTTAATTGAAATCATTGACATTCTTAATCATTTAGTTACCTGATATTTTGAACCTGTAGCATACTTGGATAAAGAACTATTAAGTTCCCTCTAATGAACATAACTTTTTTTGAGTTATCGCCCTTTGTAAAGCGATAGTGGCGCCGGGAGTAAAGCAACTTCCGGTTTACATAGACAGACCATTGCATGGTAGTTGATGTCAGCTGATCTTTCGCGTAAAACACTTAAATTACAAAATGTTAGAGGTACATGTATGTTGCGTTTGGATCTCGAACTGCTGGTTAAACCACGTGAAAGAAAATAGTTACCTGTCATGTCATATTCACTACAAAAACTACCGACTCAAAGTCACCGGTAACGTGATAATGGCGGTATTACACTATGTAACTTTCGCGTAGATACATTACTGTTGACGGTGATTTGACAGCTGTATTAGATGTACAAATGTAACGTCTACATATCATGTTTGTTTGTAAGCATCTGTGATTTCATTCTAACACTTAAAAGTAGCCGTTTTCAGTGAAATAGATTAATAAATA